>VNJW01005462.1:0-19359 GCA_008042615.1 Drosophila auraria | reverse complement strand
CCGACCCTATAAAGTATATATATTCTTAATCAGCGTCACTAGCCGAGTCGATCTAGCCATGTCCGTCTGTCCGTCTGTCCGTCTGTCCGTCTGTCCGTCTGTCCGTCTGTCCGTCCGTGTGAAACAACAGATCTCAGAGACTATAAGAGCTAGAGTTACTAAATTTGGTGACAACATTGGAATCTGTTGCACGCAGATCAAGTTTGTTTTAAAATTTGGCCACGCCCACTTCCGCCCCCAAAAAACGAATAAAACTTAAATAAGCTAGATTCGTAAAATTTGGCTCAAAGTAAATAGATACAATAAATAAGTAGGCATTTGCGGACGTTTTCTGAAAATTTGAGTAAAATCGGATGATAAACATGGAAGTTATTAAACAATTAAGTTTCTTACCATCTTGAGCCACAACGGCAGTAGCGAAAAAAAGTGTTGCGTGCTTTTGGGCGCAGTATTAATTCGTAACGCAGCTGCGTACAGAATTTGTCTCTTTTAAACTTTGCTCAACATGTTTTTGGCAAAATTTGTCTTTATTTGTCAACATTTTGTTTCTTCCATGTCCGTGTGCTATTTAATTTCACGCACAATACTTTGGGTACCGGGTATCTCACAGTCGGTCGCACTCGACTGTAGCTTTCTCACTTGTTTAAGCTTGTCGCAGAAAGTGAAAGACGTAAATTGTGGAAGGGAAACAGTCAAACTGAAATTCCCTTAAAGCCAAGCCGACCAACGCACAGTGGGGCCATTTGAATTTTTGCGTTGCAAAAATCATAACTTTTGAACCAAGTAAGATAATTAAGTAATTTAAATGGCAATTGATAGATAATTCTTCGACCTATAAAAAACGTCTTTTAAAAAGATGCTACGATTTTTTTAAGATTTCTTATCATTTTATTTCTTATTTATTTCTTTCTTATTATAAAAGTTAAAATTTGTAAATATCATAGAAAAATCTCGTTTATTTTACAAAGAAAATTTTTATTTAAAAAAAAAAAGGTTTGACAAATAAAAAGAAAGAAATAAAAAAATGTTTTCTTTTGTAATTTTTTCGTTTTGTTCCAGCAGGCGTACGTATATCAGGGATTTTACACCAGGGCTGCACGAAATACAACTTCTGGAACCGTGACTTATTTTTCGTTTTTTTTTTGCCTTGAGGTGTATGGGGGCTGCAGACAGAAGCAGAAAGACTGTATTGAATTCGATTAGGAAATATTCAACGATTTTTTTACAAAAATATGGCAAATGTATAAAAATGTATATTTTTGTTATTTGTCATCAAAGTTGAAAAATAGTGGACAGTTAGTAAAAAATTAATTACCTGAAGAAACAAGAAGCAAACAGTAAAATGTTTTTTTAATACCTAATAAGTACATTAATAAATTAAAAAAAAACGAAGATCCATTAACTAGTTTTCTTGAAATTCGACCTGAAATTTGCTCAAATTTACTAAAAATGTTTTGTTTTGTTGAAAATGAAAAATTTGTCAACTTTGAAACGGTACATCTTTAAAAAAAGGCTATTAGGCTATTAACATTTTGTATTTGTAATCTTTGAACAATTACTTGTAAGATTTGCGTATTCAAAACATCGATCGCGAACATAAAATTTTTGATTTTTGCAACGCCGTTTGTTCTAGAGTCCCCATAGTGCAACGTATCAACAAAAGAAATGTCACAAAAGGGGGCTAAATTCTGACCTCACCAAAAGGCATATGTGCTTTGAACGTCTGCTTTCTACACTTTTTATGCAAACACAATTTAGAGAACTTGAGCATATGTACGTAATAAAAACAGTATATGTATATCCATATATTATAACTATATGTATTTTCCATAACAATATTTTTCTGGGTACAAAGATAGTGTCCTGACTTAAAACCTTCAGCATTATTTCTTAATATAAAAATAAAAAGTATTTATAATACATTTTTACTTTTATTTTTAGTGTACTTGTGCGGGATTGTGGGTGTGTGGGGACTCCATTGTTTGACTTACAAAATGGCTCAAAAAATACCAACAAAAGCGACTGACGACAGCGAGCTTTTTTCCATATATAAAAGAGTTGTGTAAAACAATACTTTTCGCGGGTGTGTGTGTGCGCACTACAATGCCATATTGTTTGTCCAAAACTCCTAGGCAAGCGTCCCTCACGATCCCCTTCTTAAGCTACATATAAACAATTTTCGCCCGCTACTTGTATTTTTTGCAACATAATAATTTTAACCCTTTGTTGTTTGCGCCTTTCTCTTCGTTGCAGGCGATAAAACACCCGCAGGCTTTCCGGTTATAACACAAGGTCCAGGCACCCGCGTCATTGAAGTGGGTCACACGGTCCTAATGACATGCAAAGCTATCGGCAATCCGGCACCAAACATTTACTGGATTAAGAATCAGACAAAGGTTGATATGAGCAATCCGCGATACTCGCTTAAAGATGGTAAGTTTAACCCCTACTTAAATTAAACATGACAATTGGAGCATAAGCATAAAAATAAATATATGATTGATAAATATGTACATATTTAATATAGAATCGCAAAATTAGAAGAATATCTTAAAACAATCAATCTTGTTAATAAATAAGGTCACAAAACAGGGACAGCATTTCTAGGACCAATTCAATTCGGTTACTGCCCTCACTGTCAAAGTGCCTGAAGTGTTAAATCGGTTTTCTGTCCTTCTAAATTTTATCTAATTTGAATGAATAGCATATTTCTGTTAACTAATCTGCTAACTATCGAATATTGCTCTAAATCACCAAATTGTGCGGTATGCCGGAAATACGCGGTTGCTTTGGTATCGGAACCACTCATAAGTACTGTTAATATATGTTTCTTCTTCATTTGGCTATCGGAAAATTAACTCTCACATTTACACGAGAGAACCAAATTTTGGTAGGAACGGTAGAAACCGGCCCTAAGTGAAGTAAAATAAGTAGGAAAGCTACAGCCGAGGGTGACCAACTGTGAGATACCCAGTACCAAAAGCATTGTGGGTGAAATTAAAAGGCACATGGACATGGCTAGTTTACTTTGTCTAATTAGGAACGTGTTGAGCGACAAGCAAGAAAATACAAATGTTGCTAGAAACCTGTTGAGAAACACCTACAATGCTTCCAACACAAACGCAGGAGCTCAGTATACTTAAATGTATTAATTTCATATTTATTTACTATTAGCGGAAAATCACGACTATATTTTCAAGGGCGGAAGTTGGCGGCGCAAAATATTAAAAACAAACTAGGTCTGCGTGCATGAATGTTGTCACCAAATTTGGTAGCTCTAGCTCTTATAGTCTCGGTGATCTGTTGTTTCATAAGAAAAACTTTTACAAACTCGCCTACAATCCACAGGATCTTCTTAACCATTAAAAATGTGGGTGTTCTTAAAAATATACATATTTCCCCGCTTTCCCCTGTGTAATTAAAGAAGTGCTTCATTACCTTTCATCCGTTTAACATGTGCTAGGGCCCATCCATCCTTCGGACTTTTACCTTACTAACCCAGACTGTATCCAGTACCTTATCTTTCTATCTTTATTTTTTTTTTTTTACTTTTTTCCTTACGTTCATTTGAATTTTCTAGGAGTTTACCTACGGTTCAACGCATTTTCTGTTGCAAGTTCTTGGACGCTTAGTTAACGTTTGACTTTTGTCAGCTCCTTTAACTGGCACTCTCAAATTTGCAAAGTTAGTCCTTTGAAGCGATCTAAGACCTTTTTCTGCTTACGGAAACTTTCAAAATGTCAACATAATGGCGCCAGGTCCTTTAATCAAGCGTCCCAGAATTTACAGCATTAAATAACTACATGTTCAATGTCAAGTCGCATCGTTAGCGCCGATCTGGCTGCTGTATCACACCAAATGGCAGGCCAAATGAACACAAAAGCTGACAGAAGCAGCGGCAGGGGCCTCTGGTCATTAGAGGTTTAAATATTGACATTAATATTGACATTAATATGCATTAAAGAGTGCCTTTTAAAACGACATCAATAATGGTCACGTTGACAACCAAGTCGGGCGGGCGTGGCATGAGGCAGCCTGAGTAGAGTATTGGGAGTTGAGCTGGCGTGCATTATTTCAATTGCCGGAACGCGCTGATTGGGCAAATGTTTTTAATGACATGGCCTCCCACATAGCCAGGCATTATCAACTGAAACATGTTGAGCTTGGCAAAAGAAAACAACAGCGATGACAAAAAAACGTTGTGCTACGTCCTTACCCAGATTTTGAAAATGGAGGCGCGATGCTAATGAAATGGTCGCTTACGCGTAATGACAGTACGCCGAACAATTGGGGCGCTCCATCAAAGCGACAAAGGGACTGACCTTAAAATGCTCTAGTCCAGTGGGGTGTTTAGTTGTGCAAGACATCACGCCTCTAGCTATATTATGTTATCTAAAATAGCGTTTTTTAATATATAAATAAAAAAACATAAATTGCAGAAAATTAAACTGATTAGAAGTCTTGAAATATTTGAGAAAATGAGAAAAACGTTCGAGTTTACTAAGCTAAAAATTATATACAAACTAAAGGTTTATAATTACCTTTCCGTTTAAATATGATCAGTATTCAAATCATAGCAGATATATTAAAGAGTAATTATCCGAAAACCCACCAACTGCTGTTGATAGGATTCTGTTTTATTTGACCACCAAATCAAACTATCCATCGCATTTTTTTTGGCCTAGAGCAATGCAAATTAAAAACTGTTTCATGAATTTCCCCAAGGTAAAATTATTTTCACCGTTTCTACGATGAAACTTCATATAAACAAACACAGGCATTTTTGTTGGATTTGGACGTGTTTTTTTTCCTCGCTTTCATGGTTGAATTGGGGGTAGACTAATTTAGGACAACACGAACCAAAGTGGCCATGTTCGCTTGTGGGCATGGTAAGGATGAGGAGCTGTAGCGGGTTAAATTAGTTTTACGTGGGCCAAAGTAACTTTTTTTTTGCAAAAAGGTAAAGAATGAGCAAGGAAGAAATAAGGTGCGGGGTAAAGCATACTGCTCGGACTGGCACCATCTTTGGCGCGTTAAACGAGACGTAAAAGTATTTCCGCCAGCTAAATATCCTTTTGGATGGCCTGAGAGTCCCTTAGCGCCCATCCCTTTTCCTTCAATTTTGAATGCCTAAAAACGCCTTAAATTTATGAAAATAAATATTTCGCCCGATGTGAGGCTCGAACTCGGACGGGTTCGCTCTATTGTAGACTTCCTCGTCCTGGGTCTGCGTTCTCAATGACTCCAAGCTGGGATGCGAGAATATATACTTGTCGTAATAAGTTATTCAAGTCATGTGCCGTTTTATTCAATTAGCACTTTATGGTCCCTTATTGTACTTTTCCGCACCCAAACGCAGCAGCCTTTTCCTTTGCGCGTTGATTTTTCGTTTATACGCCCGCCGCCTGCTAATTAGAGCCTGCAGGGACACGCGGTGGGTGGTGGTTTCTGGGTGGGGATCGGACCCAGCAGGGATACGTGAGTTATCAAATGAAAAGTAACTTGGCAGTCGTACTTCATTTATTCGCGCCATAATTAAATTATAACTTTATTATTCTAATAAAGCCGTCTCGGGAACCTGGAAGTTCCACTGCAAAAGGCTTACTTCCATTCTTTTGGAGGCACAAATCGCCATCACTCAGTTAGTCAAGAAAATAAATATCTATGAACTAAAAAGGCCAGGAAAATATATTATTCAATATAATTCATGAAAACATAATTTCTAAGATAATTTTCTAAGCTTAAATTCGCAATAAGAGTTATATATCAGTATCTATAGAGAGTATTTATACATATTTATCCTGCCATTTCGAGGACCAAATTAGTAATAATATCACAGTATATTTTAATTGATATTTGAACTCTCTTATTTAACATCTGAGCTGTCTATTCCACATAAAATAAACAGTATAGATATACAAGCATCAATGCATATATATGAATTAAATAGTCCCAGAAAACGAATTGGCCTAGACCAATACAGATTGAGTTAAGTGTGAAGTCATAGGTAAACTTTAAAAGTGCACCTTTGTGCCTCTGACCATTTTCGTACGTTTTATTGCGATTTCTTTTTAATGAAAGAATAGGAATAAACTAAAGTAATTTTGATATAGTATCAAGCGTTCATGAAAAAAAAAAAAACAATTTTTGTAGGCCTAAAAAAAATTAAAGATGGCGTCCCTATAGCCGTTAAAATTTATACCGTTTAAGTTAATACAATTCTAAGAAGATCTTTTTATAAGTTTAAAATATCTTAGAAACTAACTTATTATCTTTTACATGTATTATTACAAGTGTAAGGGTCTAAGTATGCATATCTACCCGTGATTTAAAGTCTAGCTTATGGCAAAGGCAAAATGACAACGGTCGCGCATTGATGCACAAGTACATTTATAAATAATTTATTTTAAAATACTTCGTTTCCCGTTGGTAGTTAATTTAGTCCACAGAGTCGAGTCAAAGGGTGGATGGTCCTAGCAAGCGACCACCGAGAATAATATCGAGTATTATTACCTTTATTTTTATTTCGCCAAGTAGTCCCTAAGGGCTTATGTTCAATAAAAAGCATAAGAGAAGGTATAAAAAAAACGTCTGCTTTAGTGAGTGACCACGGTTTATTCTCCATCTCCTTTATTTTTATACCCTTGTAGAGAGTATTATAATTTTGTCATGATATTTGCAACGCAGTGAAGGAGGCATATCCGACCCCATAAAGTATATATACTCTTGACCAGCATCACCAGCCGAGTCGATCTAGCCATGTCCGTCTGTCTGTCCGTCTGTCTGTCCGTCAGTCTGTCTGTCGGTTTCTACGCGAACTAGTCTCTCAGTTTTTGAGTTATCGGACTGAAATTTTCAGCATAGTCTTATGGCTTTAGCACGCAGTATATAAGTTGGAACGGCCGAAATCGAACCACTATATCTTATAGCTGCCATAGGACTGATGGCGAAATTAATGTAAAAAAATTTTAACGAGAAAGAAAGCTAACTTCGGTAAACCAAAGTTTGTATACCCTTGCAGTCTGCAATTGGATCATTGAAAATCGATCCATTTTGGTAATGTAAAAAACAAATGTCAAATTATGTAAATTTTGTAAATTTTACATTTTACATTTAGAATTCTACATTTTCATATAAATCGACCGATCCCTTCTATGGCAGCTATAGTTATATAGTAGCTATATGATATAGTTGTTCGATCTTAATGAAATTAAAACCGTAATTCTAGAACTATAAAAAACGAATATATCTCGAAGTTTATAGAAATTCGTTAAAAAACAGACAAGTTAACATTTTTTATACCCTTGCAGAGGGTATTATAATTTTGCCATGATATTTGCAACGCAGTGAAGGAGGCATCTTAGACCCCATAAAGTATATATATTCTTGATCAGCATCACCAGCCGAGTCGATCTAGCCATGCCCGTCTGTCTGTCTGTCCGTCTGTCCGTCTGTCTGTCTGTCCGTCTGTCTGTCTGTCGGTTTCTACGCGAACTAGTCTCTCAGTTTTTGAGCTATCGGGCTGAAATTTTCAGCATAGTCTTATTTCTTTAGCACGCAGTATATATGTCGGAACGGCCGAAATCGGACCACTATATCCTATAGCTGCCATAAGAATGATGAGACTAGTTCGCGTAGAAACCGACAGACGGACATGGCTAGATCGACTCGGCTGGTGATGCTGATTAAGAATATATATACTTTATGGGGTCTGAGATGCCTCCTTCACTGCGTTGCACATATCAATGCAAAATTATAATACCCTCTGCAAGGGTATAATTATTTTGTTTTTCAACGTACATCAATCAATTTCAAGATATAGCAGTTATAGTTATAGAATTACTTTTTAATTTCATTAAGATCAGACAACTATGTATATCATATAGCTGCCATAAAAGGGATCGGTCGAATTATATGAAAATGTAACATTCTACATGTAAAATGTAAAATGCTACATGTAAAATGTTAAATTCTACATGTAAGATGTAAAATGTTTACAAACTAAGATATTTTTTCAACTGTAACCAAAATGAATCGATTTTCAATAATCCAATTGCAGACTGCAAGGGTATACAAATTTCGGTTTACCGAAGATAGCTTTCTTTCTTGTTTAGAATGGTTCTGGCGCAGCGTCTGGGGAAATTACTTTCTCGGGGTTGAAATTTTTGTGGGGAATGAGGAAGGGGCCGTAAGAAAATGTTGTGTCTTTGAAAAATATCATAATTTGGCTGTTACGCAAAAGAGGCCTATCAGAAATTGGTTTTGCCTGAGCCAATTGTCTTAATGGTTTTGTTTGTGAGGGGATGAACTCAACTGAGTTGAAGTGTCAGCGAAGGGGTTTCAAGAAGCAATTGGAACGTTAATGGTATCCTTTGTTTGATCAGGTGCAATAGGGTCATGGGACTTCAGAGAATTTAACGACTCGTTTGTGACTAGATATTTGATTTCAATTTTCGTTCCCTTTTAATATAAGCCGGGACGGGACATCTAAGGGTGTTTAAGTTTCATATTATATGGAAACATCAACAACAATCCACTTATAAGTTTGAAAACAAACTTCAATTTAGCTTAAAATAATTTATTTATTAAATTCGTTTGTAGGTTAAGAAATAAATGTTGTCACTAAACTCAACTACGTGAATATAAAACAGGCTAGATGTTTTCAATAAAACCCGAGTTAAAATTAAGTGGAAGTTTCCTTAAGTGGATACTAAAGTTCAAACTAGCTGAATATTGAGTTTAAACGCTTGCGGGATTGCAAGAGCGTAAAACAACGAATTGCGACGAGGCCATAAAGCTGCTCAGCAGGTTAACCTTTATGTAGAAAACTTAAAATCAACTTAGACCCCTCCTTGAGTCGCATATAAGGGAGAGCTGTACTTAGGCGAAGCTTAGCTTGCAACATCGTTTGCTTCGCCTTTTTATATGCCATTTTTATGCCTTCTTTTGTTCAAAACTTACACGTGGCAAAACTTCCTTGCTGCCACTGAAAAGGGGACAGCAGCTGCGATGGCGACGACCTGCGCTCTCTACGCGCCAACTCTTTAATTGCTGGGCTCCATCATTACAATCGCCTTGCCACTTGACGTGACCAACCTGTGAGGCAGGGCGAGTAGCGAAGAGCGGAGAGTAGTCAGGGAAGAGGAAAGAGGAAAACGCGGGTCTGCACGCAATTATTTACTTGAGCCGTAAAACTGTAGTTAAGGCAAGTCAACTTGAAAGCATTTTGGGAAAAGTTTAATGCTTAAATTATGAGCTTCTCCTTGTCACTCGCTCCTGCCTTCTGCCTCCTACCTCCTGCCTTGACGAAAGAGTTGACAGTCACTTTTGTTGAAAATGAGACAGTAATTGCCAAAATGTGCATGACTAGAACGGCTTTTCCCAATTGGGGGCTCAAGGGTAATGGAGGCCCCTCCTCCAGTGGGGTCAGTTGGGTTTCTTTTTGGTTGACGATAAGTCGTCGTCACTTGCATTACCAAAATTAAAACTTTGCACACTTTTATGTGGATGAACTTGGGCGAAGCGGTGGGGGCACTTCGCCCCATAAATGTCACTTTGTAACGACGACAACGACGACTACTTAAATTAAGGCATAATTAAATTAATAATCCCATTTGGGCGTGCAGCCAAGCAGTTGAAGCCGACGCCGAAGCCAAAGCCGAGCCTTCCGCCTTGGTACCGAAAGTCGCAGTATCAAGGTTCGGATGTGAGAGCGTTGTGCTTTGTCCGTGCTGTTGTATGTCAGTGTGCGATTGCGGAAGTTGCAGAATATGAAAATGACTGCGCTAGCGGAAGTGCAGCTGTGTGGCGTGCCACATGTGTGCAACGTTTAAGTGAACCGCCCTCAGGCATTGTCTTGCCTTTGCGCGACCAGAAAGATTGGGTGGATTTGAGGGCCAGGTTTTCGAAGCCAGATATAAAAATTGAGTGACGATTAAAAGGATCATTAAACAAAATAAAAAACAAAAAATGTAACTAGTTTTAAATTCGTTCTTTAGTTCTTTAGTTTTAAGGTTTTATTTTGAAAAGGCCGTTAAAATCGTGTTTATTAAATATCTTTTAAACGAATCGTTATGATTTAGGTGTCGTGCGACGTATATTTAAAGCTAGAACTGTGTTATTTAGGGCTCAGCTGACAAAAAGTTGTCGATTATCTAAATATGTTTCAACCTCTAAACCCTCGATTTGAAAACAAAGACACCAAAGACAAAACCCAGACAGCAGGCTGCACAGGCTGTGCAACAAGCGTAATAAATATTCAGCTATTTGGGCTAAATAGTATGCAATAAATTTCACAACAATCAACTTTGATGCATGTTGTAGGTGAGCGGCGGTAACCATAAAAAATAAGCTCACGTCGCCCTTAACCAAAAAAAAAAAACAATACATCACAGAAGCCATCCAGCTGCAAATTGCAGTGCACTAAAAACCGCGCAACAATCTCTTCAGCATACATAATTTTTAGTCAGTGTAATCTTTTTTGCTTGTATCAAAAACGGAATGCAAAGGGAAAGGTAAATAAAGCAAGAACGTTAGCAATAGTCGAGGGTACCGAGCATACCGACTTTTATGTGTTGTGTTTTTTTGTTTAAATAAAGTTAAAATTTTATGAGAATGTATTGCATTTTTGATTTTAAATTCTTAAAGTCAATACATCATAGATATTAAAAACATTAAAAAACATCATTGAATCCCTGAAGAACCATAAGTACACAGCATCTTAGAAAAAATTATCGTCACTTTTCCTAGGCGTGAAAACCTAGGATGTGAATGATTTGCATAGCATAAAGTACTCTTTAAGTTGTGTGAAATGTTTAATTAAGATGTATTTTTGTAAAAAATAAAATCGTTCGTCCCACATGTTTTATTTCGTCGAACTAATTCGACTGTGGATGCCCCCCTTAAAGGGAGAAGCTTTACCGATCCAATAATGTTATGCCTTAAAGGAAATAAAATCTATAAATTTAAAGATATGATATCCTTTGTTTTATAAATAAAGATTTCAGCCTTGAATGAAATATGTCAGCTGCTAATGATTATTTTATGTTTTTGGGGACGCATTGTACTAATGAAACTTATTGACTTATTTAAAAACAGAAGTTTATATACCGTTTCAGATAAATATATGGACTTTAAAAGTTTTTGTTATAATTACATAAAAGAATCTCATATTTATACCTTTAGTCTTGACCCACTTGCCATAACTTTCTGGCTTTTTTTTTTTGTGTCGAAAAAATAAAGTATACTTATTATAACTGCTACTTTCAAGCCAGTGACGCTAAGAGCCAAACGACAAAGACAAAGGAAGAAATTTATTTTACATAAAATGCATACTGTCTACTCATCGGTTATTCGTGTACCATTCTTTATAAGTCATATAAACATAATGCCAAAGTGACTTTCTACCCCCAATATCCATCACCGTATGTGTCGTTCACATTAGCGTAATATGCCGGCAGCGAGAGTCAATACTTATTAGATGCGTATGTGTTTTACGCTTTGCAACATTTTGGGCACTGCACAGTGGGTCCTCTAGAACAAGTGGCGAAAAGTGAGGCCATTTGAGTTTTTTCGTTGCACAATTAATAATAATTAATAACTTTAAAAGGTATTGATCAATCAACATATTAAAAATATGTTTTCACTTTTTGAGATTATTTCTGTGCTTATTTTTTAAGTTTTTAATTAAAAACAAGTATGAAAGCTACAGTTGAGTGTGCTCGACTGTGAGATTCCCGGTGCCTAAACGATTGTGCTTTACATTAAAAGGCAATTTGAAATAATACATACTATATAATACTACTTCGATACCTTCGCTTTTTTAAGCAAGAAAGGTCCGAGTTCAAATCCAGCTAAATCCAATAATTTTTTTTTTAATTTTTATTTTAGATTCTTATTTATTTTTTCTCTTTTTTATTCCATTAATACATTTTACATTAGTTCTGTCAAAGTTGGGTTATGAAAAACATTTTTTTATTTATTGTCCTTTCTTGATTACGCTCTTTCTGAGTCAACATTTTTTGAGTCAACAATCGATCTATTCTTTCTTTCACAATAAAGCATCAATAAAACCATTTTCATTAAGAAAATGTAGAAGCAATTAGATGTGACTTCTGGCTTATTAGGATTTTTTCTTTTTTATTCAGTTTATACATTTTCAAAACAGTTATCAAAGCATACTTGGTATAAAAATTGCGCTTCATATGTAATGTAATTCATATGTAGGTTGTTCCAGTTGTCTAAGCGGCCGATGCATTTAAATTTTACAAAATTCGCCTGAGTTCAATTCCGACACAAAACCAAAATATCTTTTTTGCATTTTTATTCTACAATTTTTTTCTAGTTGTTCTCCGGGTATAATAACAAAAGAAAAAGAAGAAATGCAAATGCATGCTACTCAGCTTGCAATAGCAAGCCATGTTTATCATCAGATAACGTCCTCGAATGCCTCTTTATTCATTTTATCTATTTACTTTAAACCGATAATAACGACTATAGCTTATATATTTTTTATGATTTTCGGGGGCGGAAGTGGGCATGGCCAAATTCTAAAACAAACTAGATTCCAATGTTGTCACCAAATTTGGTAACTCTAGCTCTTATAGTCTCTGAGATCTGTTGTTTCACACGGACAGACAGACGGACAGACGGATATGGCTAAATCGACTCGTCTGGTGATGCTGATCAAGAAATATATATACTTTATGTGGTCGGAGATGACTCCTTCTGCCTGTTACATACATTCTCGGTTGACATTAACTTATAATACCCTTGTACCCTATGGGTACCGGGTATAAAAAGTGACTGGGTTGGGAGATCAGAGTACCCTCAAAGTACCGCCCATGTATTTTGGGCCGCTGAGCACGAATCCGTTGTTCGTTTTGTTCCAGCACATACGTTTACCAGGGATGTGTATTTTACATTTTATATTTCTTTACTTGACTTTTTTATGTTTTTTGTCTCGAGGTGTATTGGCGCTGCAGAATGCTGCAGCAAGACTCTATTGAATTCGATTAAAAAATAATCAAGAAACATATAACAACAAAAAAGGAAGGTAACTTCGGTAAGCCGAAGTTTGTATCTCTTAGCAGATTGCAATTGGATCATTGAAAATCTATCCTTTTTGGTAAAAAAGTTTGTAAGTTCGTATAACATTTACCAACACATATTACATTTTACATGTCGAATTTTAAATTTTTTATAAATCAACCGATCGCTACTATGACAGCTATATGATTTAGTTGTCCGATTTTAATGAACATAACTTACTGTTTGCTCATTATCTAATGATTATATGATGAGTTCTAAATCACAACTTATGAAATGATGCTTCTTTCTCGATAAAAAAATGAAAACTCATAAAATAATGCTATTTACTGAATTTTATTTTTTTGCCTAAAAATAAAATAAAATTCTTTTTTGCCTAAAAATAAAATTCTAGTGAGCTTGACTTCTTTTAAAATGTATTTATTTTGCAAACAAAAAAAAATCGATTTGCCCCACAGTGCGCTGGAACGGAGGTTGGCGACTTGTCGTAAAATGTATATAGCTTTTAAAATCATATAAAAAGTGTTAATTTCCCATGTGTTGCTTCTCTGGCAGAGGAGCATCCTGGAGTCGTTGGGATGGATTCGTCCATAAAAGCAAGGTGAATTGGGAACACTTTTATGGGGCAATGAGGATAATGTGTGGGTTGCCTATTAAAGTGATGTGAGATAAGCAAACATCATTTGACTTTCAAATTTATTGATAAATCTAAGATCTTACGACTCGGTTAAGCCCATGCCTTCATAACCCTAAGGTACGTCATAAAATAAAGCAACACGTAAAGGTTTTGCTATATAATCAGGAATTAAATATATGTTATATTCTAATGCTTTCAAGGTTCCTCTAGGCAAGAAGTTTTTTATTTTAGCTTAACTTGTTAGTAGAAACTTAATTTTTCAGACGAATAATAAAATAAATGCATTGGAGTGTAAATATAAGTTATAGTCATTAGATAGTGAAATCTATTTAACGGATTTAATTTTTTTTTATTTTTTTTTCTATAGGTATCATAATTGTTTCTTTGGCTTACATATTTATTTACACTGAGGTCTTAATTGTAACAGTAAGGTAAACTAAATTAAATACAACTGATTTTAATGGCATCCGCACTCTTTAGCCACTGACTTCTGATATTTGGTCAGATCGATGATGTCCTCGTTGAGATATCGCAGAATGGTGATGGCACCCAAAACCGTCGGCACACAACAGGGCTTGGGCAGATGAGGCTGCTTCAGGTGCATAAGGGTTTGGACTATGGCATGGTTTGTAGCATTCATTTTTGTGCCCAGTGGAAAATTACATCCGCCGCCACAAAAGTAAGCCTCGAACTTTTTCGGTGCAATTACCCAGTTGTGCATCTGTAGCTCCTTGAAATCCACCGTAAAGTTGAGGCGTTCGCACGCTTGCGGTGGTTTGTATAAGTCCACGAGCGGCGGAGGTGGAGGAATGTTTGATCTTCGTTTCTGCAGCTCTCTCTTAAAGCGAAGCTTCTGTATTTTGACCAACAGCTCCGGCCCATTAAAGTAGCCCACGATAAAGGGTTCCAGACTAGAGCGAGTCGCCTGATAAGCCAGTCCGGCCGCAAAGGCGCTCAGTTGAGAGTCACCAATAGAGATCCTTAAACCCTTTCGTTGCCCATTCTTTTGTAGCCACGTTTGCAAAGTTTTGGTTAAATTAAACTCCAACCAGCCCCGGTGATCAGATGTGGTGTTCACTGAGCCCAGGATATGATAGGAGAAATCTTGACGGTTGTCAAGTCTTCTGTACACAGAGACCGTGAAGTTTTCTCTCCTCTCGAACAAACTGGGATATTTATATATCCTTAATACGGCATGAACCAAAGTCAAATCTACAGGAACATCGTTTGTATTGAAGGTTATGTGGAGATCCAGGTCGTTTTCCAATGTCGCCGTCGGTTTCACTCGACTTGAAAAAGTCAGTATGGAATTGCAACTGGCAATCTCCTGGCGATCCTCCTTGGAAATCAAAATGTCATCGTCTAGCGAGCGCTTGTGTCTCTGATGCAGAACCTCTTTAGTCTCCTGGTCCTCGCTTATCTCATTGTAGACCTCCAGAAGAAATTTTGAGGCCGAATTATTTATATTGGGCTGTACTTGTCGTCTTGGTCGGTCACCTAGATCCAATAGATCAATCATTTCCATTTGTTGGCTGAGAGGACGATTTCGATAGGTTGGTAGATCAGCATCAGTGTTTGTGGCTACATAAGTTGTACACCCAACAAAATGTATCAGGATCGTCATCAAAAGCGCGATGAACATGTTTATGATGTATTCTCAGCAAGAGTCACAATTTGACTGATTTCGGTGTCCAAGAATATGTATCTTATATTGCATATCAGGTAGAGGCAGACTTACATAGTAAAAATATCCCTAACAGCAGGTATTCAAAGTAGAAGGTTTCTTAAAAGGGTTTTTAGGTATAACCATACTAGCTTAACGCGCTCAGGTAACTTTCTATTAAGGCTGTACAATTTGTATCATACCAACAAGCTAAGAAATGATAACTAAATTACGCCGCCGGACAAGTTGGCTGAGTTTGTTGATTCCTTTCTGTAATGGTTTCCTATGCATAAGTAACTTATTTATTTTAATTAAATTCCTAACGTCACTTTTTGCTAGATATACATAGATCTAGCAGAGTTATTTAATTTACTATTATTTTATTTATTAGTGGCACTGAAAGGCCCCCTTAAAGCATAACTCGTAATAAAACATACAATTATTTATTCACTAATAACTAACTTCATTTTACAGGATTTTTGCAAATTGAGAATAGTCGCGAGGAGGATCAAGGAAAGTACGAGTGTGTTGCGGAGAATTCCATTGGCACTGAGCACTCCAAGGCGACCAATTTGTACGTGAAAGTTCGCCGTGTTCCTCCCACTTTCTCCCGCCCACCAGAACCCATCAATGAGGTAATGCTAGGCTCGAATCTTAATCTATCCTGCATAGCTGTCGGGTCGCCCATGCCACATGTCAAATGGATGAAAGGTAAGTATTTTTTAATTTTGAATAGGTTTTTTGGTCAAGCTTCGATGTGTTCTTTTACATTGATTTTATTAGGTTCTGAGGATCTTACTCCCGAGAATGAAATGCCGATAGGGCGGAATGTCTTACAACTGATTAATATCCAAGAGAGCGCCAACTACACTTGCATAGCCGCATCTACATTAGGGCAACTAGATTCCGTTTCGGTAGTTAAAGTCCAATGTAAGTAAATGGCTAAATGACTATCGATAATGTTTAAAACTATGTTTAATGTTTTATTGTACAGAGTTCAAATTGAATTTTAATATGAAAAATGCTATGTACATTCAAAATGTCACACACTTAATTTATTTCCTGTCTTTCTTTATCCCATGTATCCACCAGCCTTACCAACGGCACCAACCGACGTGCAAATTTCCGAGGTGACCGCCACTTCGGTACGTCTGGAGTGGTCTTATAAGGGTCCCGAGGACTTGCAGTACTATGTGATTCAGTACAAACCGAAGAACGCTAACCAGGCCTTCAGCGAGATAAGCGGCATTATTACAATGTACTACGTGGTCCGTGCTTTGAGTCCCTATACAGAGTACGAGTTCTACGTGATAGCCGTGAACAACATCGGACGTGGACCGCCATCGGCTCCTGCGACCTGTACCACCGGTGAGACAAGTGAGTATCGCGGATGAGATGGCCCTGGTAGGTCATTTAACTAACTTCTCCATTCCGTCTTTCACATGCTGCAAAGGATTTTTAACCAATTTAATTCAAAATCTAGAATCTACCCTCTTAGATTCTTTTTTATTTCTTTTGACTTTGTGTCGGCAATGGTACTAACCCCTTTTCCAAATTGTATATCCCTCCCCTTTCTTTCTTTCTCTCTTTATCCACTCGTATGCCTGCTCAGGCGATTTCTCATTCGGTGGTACAAGTAAGTATCTAAGGCAAACAAAATTTTACGGTTGGCCAAAAAAATTGCCAAAACAATTTCAATAACAATTGTGTTGAGCAAGAGGAAATCGCAGACCAAAAGAAATGTAAAAACCATAAAAGAAGAAACAGGAAAATAACAAGTAGATAGATATAATCAAAGGTAAATGCAATGTTAAAAAATCGTCGCATACGCAGCTGCGTTCCACAAACCCAAGTATTGTCTAACGGATGCGTATGGGCGAAGGGATCAGCCCCTTCTCCTCAGATGCCATAAAGTTTGCATTGTTATGCGTTCTGTGTGTGTGTCTAGGCGGGTGCATCCATGTTTTAGTCCCGGCCGTTCCCGGTTAATTGTGTTTTTGGCTGGAATACCTTACGACCTAGCACTAAAATGCGTTATGTATTATTAACTGATTTTTGTTTACTTCAGTTTAGTATTTATTTGGAAGTTTAATAATACATTTGGCAAATCTTTGATTATCCGTCGAGATCTCGGTACGGATATGGACATGATGCGAATCAAGCATTAATTTACATTTCAAATATATAATTTATCGTTTTAGAGGTCTACACTTTGATGTTTGAATCTCTGAAAAAACTTGGTAGACTGGTGTTGCCGTGTTTACTATTATTTTGTATATTACCGAATCCGCCAATAATAAATAATATTGTAACTCCCAAACAAATTCGAAAAGAGTATTCCAAATTCAATCTGCTTAGGTAGTCCTATACTCATTTTTTTGTATGCAACAGCAGCAGCTGCAACTGCAGTTCCAGCAGAAGACCCAGTAGCGCATCGCACAAATGTTGAAAACTTTTATTGCCGCAATTATACTTATCGCTTGTCCAATATCGTTTCAAAATAATATCTCGCTTACAACGTTTATGGTCGGGACAGCAGAGGGCTGGCTATTGAGTCAAGCAGAAAGCCACCCAGCATATTGGCATCAGCAGGTCAAAGCAAAACTTAACACGTGTCATTGGTTTAGGTAGCAGATTTCTTTACGGTATGGAACAGTATCTGACGCACCTGCGCCCAATAATAGCAGTACATGAGAGATTGTAAATTTTTATATTTTTGAAAACACCATTACCTTATTTTTTATGAAGTATTTTCTGACCTGCCATGTCTAGATATGTGCGTCTGTATTTGCGGTATCTATAGCTGCTAGAGTTTGGTTTAGGTCAGATGAGCACAGTTCTTTGTTTGTTTGCTAATCGAAATTTGAATAAACCAATATACATTTGTAAGGTTTTTTTTAGTATAGCTTGCATAGCTCATACGGTTGGACCTATAGACTTGATTAATTAAATAAGCTCTTATCTGCAGAATTTCGGTTAATGAATATATAATAATACTTCGATACTTCTTAAAATAAATCGCCGCTTGAATTAGCTCACATTCATAGCCCAGCGGTCTAAGCGCTGGGCAAACGTTTTTTATGCAAGAAAGGTCTGAGTTCAAATCCCGCAAAACCCAAGAATTTGTTTTAAATTTTTATTTTAATTCTTATTTATTTTTTCTCCTTTTTATTCCATTAAAACATTTTATATCAGTTCTGTCAAAGTTGGGTTATAAAACTGAAATTGGTTCTTTTTGGTCATTTCTTGCTTAGAGGTTTACGCGGATAGCTTGGTTTTAGGGGGTCAAGAAAAACCGGCGGCGGCGATAAGCCGTCGAATTTGTCGGAGGTCGGTGGTGACGCAGTAACAATAAAAAATTTTTTAATATAATATATAACAATTCGTATCATTTCTAAGTATATATACTTTTCTGAAAGATTTCTTCATTTCTTCAATTTTCATTTATTTTCCTTATTAAACTTATATTAAGCTCCTTATCCAATAATTTTTATTGCTAATATATCCCATTTTTATCATCCGATTATACTCAAATTTTCAGAAAACGACCGATCAAGCCTATTCATTTACTTTGTCTATTAATTTTTAACCGGAAATAACGAGCATTGCTTTTTATGATTCTTGAGGGCGGAAGAGGGTGTGGCCAAATTTTAAAACAAACCTGATCTGCGTGCAACATATTCCAATGTTGTCAAAAAATTGGTTGTCTGTAAAGTCGGTTTACTGACGTTGAACGTGACAACGTCTTAAGAAAATACTGATGGAATGGTAGCATTTACTTAAGACGTTGACACGTTCACGGTAAAAAAATTATGTAAAATTGAGAGAGGGAGGCTGTAAATGGCCAGTTTCTGGAGAGGATCAGGCAGTGCCGGCTGTAAATGGCCAATTTCTGGAGAGGATCAGGCAGTGCCGGCTGCAAATGGCCAGTTTCTGGAGAGGATCAGGCAGTGCCGGCTGTAAATGGCCAGTTTCTGGAGAGGATCAGGCAGTGCCGGCTGCAAATGGCCAG
>VNJW01005461.1:0-10851 GCA_008042615.1 Drosophila auraria | reverse complement strand
AAAATTTTTGTACATTAATTTCGCCATCATTCCTATGGCAGCTATAGGATATAGTGGTCCGATTTCGGCCGTTCCGACATATATACTGCGTGCTAAAGAAATAAGACTATGCTAAAAATTTCAGCCCGATAGCTCAAAAACTGAGAGACTAGTTCGCGTAGAAACCGACAGACAGACAGACGGACAGACAGACGGACAGACAGACAGACAGACGGACAGACAGACAGACGGACATGGCTAGATCGACTCGGCTGGTGATGCTGATCAAGAATATATATACTTTATGGGGTCTGAGATGCCTCCTTCACTGCGTTGCAAATATCATGGCAAAATTATAATACCCTCTGCAAGGGTATAAAACTATAGTTTAGAAATAAATAAGTATACAGAAAGGAAAAATAATAAGGGAAAGGCTCCAGAGAAAGGTCTTCAAAATGTTTCTTAAAAATAATATTTAAATAGTAAAACTATAATATTGTATTAATAAATACAAAAATAAACATACCTGAAACAAAAAGAGAAAAGAAAAGGAAAGAAATGTATTCAATTAAAGGGTTTTAAACCGTTTCTAAACCACTTTTCTTTATATTAGTTACTAAACTTATTTGCATTTTAGTTAAACTCATTTATTCCCGAGCGCCTTTTCTCTGTGCATGCATTGAACCAAACTGTAGAATCTCTTCGACCTCGACTTTGGCTGACGTTAAGCAAAGTAAGCTTTCAATTACTCTACAATTCCCACACAAACCATCTGTTTTCGGCCAAGAATTTCTCGATTCATTGCGTTATTTCCTAGTCCCTGCTCGAGACTGAATAAGGGTGAAAGTTAAAGCCAAGTTAAAGGTCCAATCAGGCAGGACTCCAGCGAGCATAAGGCTTAAATTGTTTTGGAAAGTGCGCATTCCTCGGCGATTAGCATGATTAATGGGCAATGCAAACAAAGGCATTTGAAGGCCCGACTCGAACGAATAACAAGTGCTTAGCCAGGAGTTGAGTGTAATTGCAATTATTATTATTATTATTATTTGTTGTTTATTATGCAGACACAGAGGTTGCGGTCGTGTGGGGCATGTGGCATGGGGCATGGGGCATGGGCCTGCTTAAATATGCATATGTCCGGCGTGGACACGCCCATAAAATCCCCTGTTCCCCTGTTCGCCGCCTGCACCCACTCAGGCATTCATTTGCTCGTTCGTTTATTTATGTTAATTTAAATCAACATGCAAAAATTAGCACATGAAGCACGGCGGCAGGAGACAGGCGGACCGGCGGACAGGACACCGGATGACGAGTAGGCGCTGGCGGAGATGAGTTTTGTGCATTTGCGGCGTGGCTCGAAAACATTTAATTTATTTAATTACTTGCCCCTTAATTTGCATATTTAAATGAATTGCCGCAAAGCCAAGGCTGTGTCCTTGCCACTGGCCTAACATAATAACTTGATGACACGCCGCCAGGAGGAGGCACAGGAGGCCGAAGCCCGAGCATAATGTATGCCGCCTGCGGCAATGACTTTTGGCCCCGACATCGGAATGGGATTCGAAATACTACTTATAGTTGGCCCAAAGAGAAGGAAGTGTTAGAAATATTAATGCAAGTTTATATGGCTTAGATCTTAGGTGGCTTTAACTGATATCATAAGGATTAGATGGCGAATAATTGAAACGAGAATGAATGACTCAGAAAATGAGGTAGCCTGAAGGCATTGTTAGTCAAATTGAAAGACACATTAATTTTAAATTGAATTATTCTCTAATTAATGGGAGGCTGGGAATAAAACTTAAGTCAAATATTCCACCATATACGAGAATTAAAGAAATTATTACTAGAAAATTGTGCATATGTTGAGCAAAAACCTTTAATGCTGGCCACATATCGATGTTCTGCTCAATAATTATATTGTTTAACATTTCAAATTTACTTAATTTTGGAAACATGTCCCCACAAGGATGTTTAGTATGTTTTATATCTTATTACTTTCTATAGAAATTCAATTCTCTCTCAGCTTGCTCAGTTGCCACTTAATTTGGCAGCTTTAGTTCGCACCAATCATCAACAATTCATCAAAAAATCTTCTGTGTTGTTGATGAATCATCGATAAAAATCCATGCTTCATGGATAATATATCGATAATTTTGGAACATTAAAAGTTCTTATAATAATCACTATTATCAGGAATTATTAGTTAAAACAAATAAGAAATAAATACAAAGCCAGTAACAGCAAGAATACGGTCTAAAATTATGTTTTTCTACTAAAATAGGAAATAAAGTGAGAACTTCTGGGCATGATTTCTGATAAATGGCAACTCTATTTAGCAACACTCAAAACGATTGTCAATAAACGCTATCGATTTACGATTGATGATATGATTTACGATTGTCAATGACTATCAAGTAGGCCCTGGAAATATCGATTTGAGGACATTGAAAAACTGGCTCGACAATGCAGTCTTCTCTCTGGGGTCCGACCATTAAGGTCTCCTCAAAAATTCATTTTATTTTCATATTTTCGTTTTGGATTATTTTTTTTGTTACTTATTTCGTTTATTTGTTTATTATTATTCATATTAACTCATAGTTTACTTATCTAATCTGTATTCTCTTCTGCAACTTTGGTATAATGCGGGTTGGGACTTCTTTTGTGTCCAGCGTTTTCATTTAACATATTTTTTGATTTTTAACTTTATTTTCATTTTGTTTTTATTTTTATATCGTTTTGGAATATAATTTTCGTTTATAATCTTGTGTACGCAACGTATCCTATGGAACTTTATGGTATCCGTTGTTTGTAACGTGACACATTGCTGAAAAAATCTAATTTTACATTCATAAACCTAATTAAGTTTGATTTTATCCTGAAAGTCTGTCCTTTACCTGTCTGTATATATAATGCGGGTAGTACCTTCTTTTGTGTCCAATACTGACTTTATTTTCTATTTGTTTTTATTTTTTAATATCGTTTTGGATTATCTTTCGTTTATATTTTAGTATATGCCACGTATCCCATGGAACTTTATGGTATCCGTTGTTTGTAACGTGACACATTGCTAAAAAACATTGATTTTGATCGATTAAAAAATCTAATTTTTCATTCATAAACCTAATTCATTTTGATTTTATCCTGAAAGTCTGTCTTTTACCCGTCGGTGTATATAATGCGCGTAGTACCTTCTTTTGTGTCCAATACTGACTTTATTTTCTATTTGTTTTTATTTTTTATTATCGTTTTGGATTATCATTCGTTTATATTTTAGTATATGCCACGTATCCCATGGAACTTTATGGTATCCGTTGTTTGTAACGTGACCCATTGCTAAAAAAATCTTATTTTACATTCATAAACCTAATTCATTTTGATTTTATCCTGAAAGTCTGTCTTTTACCCGTCGGTGTATATAATGCGGGTAGTACGTTCTTTTGTGTCCAATACTGACTTTATTTTCTATTTGTTTTTATTTTTATTATCGTTTTGGATTATCTTTCGTTTATATTTTAGTATATGCCACGTATCATATGGAACTTTATGGTATCCGTTGTTTGTAACGTGACAAATTGCTAAAAAACATTGATTTTGATCGTTTAAAAAATCTAATTTTACATTCATAAACCTAATTCATTTTTATTTTATCCTGAAAGTCTGTCTTTTACCCGTCGGTATATATAATGCGGGTAGTACCTTTTCTTGTGTCCAGCGTTTTGACTTGACATATTTTCGAATATTCACTTTATTTTCTTTTTGTTTTTATTTTTTATTATCGTTTTGGATTATCCTTCGATTATATTTTAGTGTATGCCACGTATCCCATGGAACTTTTAGATACCCGTTGTTTGTAACGTGACACATTGCTAAAAAACATTGATTTTGATCGATTAAAAAATCTTATTTTGCATTTATAAATATCGAAAACTTTGATGCCTCTTTATGCCTCTTATAATCATTTTTTGTTGGCACTAAGTTATAGTTACTTTGAAGCCTACCAGTACCTAGTATAAAAAAGTAATAAAAAACTAGAAAGTCAATGGAAAAGCCTAATTTCATTCCATAAATGCTACATGTGCAAACATACTACATAAATGTATGTATTACTTCAAATATTTTATTTGTATGTATAAAAAATAATTAGATGAGTTTCATACCAATATAAATAATATATAAGAAAGTATATTGACTTTGTCTCTAGTCCTATTTGACAGCCCTTCTTCAGTTTTATATGATATAAAATAAAATCGAATGAATATATATATTAAATGTAAATAAATCATAATGAAATTATATACTTTGGTTTCCATGTTTATAATAATAATTATAATAATAATAAGTAATGTTTATATTATTTTGCTACCTTGCACTGTCCCCTCAATGATTGATTGACTCCAACACGAACCTGGCTTATTGGCTCCTGGCAGTGACTCCGGGTGATGGTGGCTCCTGGTGGTAGCTTCGGCATATTGCAAGTGTTTTATGGGCCCCATTTTGAATGCATGGCAAGAAGGAACGTGGAGGAAAGGACCCACTTCCG
This sequence comes from Drosophila auraria, assembly GCA_008042615.1. Classification (NCBI taxonomy): domain Eukaryota; kingdom Metazoa; phylum Arthropoda; class Insecta; order Diptera; family Drosophilidae; genus Drosophila; species Drosophila auraria. The sequence goes on along the minus strand of VNJW01005461.1, from coordinate 6,329 downwards.
TTCGATTTCGCCTTCTTCGTCGTCGCTCTTTTATTGCTGCAAATTATTGTGTTCGCCCATCGAAAGTTTGCGTTGAACGCAACTTTTTGTGCAGACATTAATTGCAAAAATTTCTCGCCTAATGGCTGCGGGGGCGGCTGCTTGATGGCAGTGGCTGCGAAATGAGATTTCGACCACAAAACAGCAGCAAACACAATTTTGGCTTTCGGCACAGCGAGCCGTGCGATGTTCTCCTCTATGCGGGCAATAAAATAACAATCAACGCAAGCCGCGGATGCGGATGGGGGTTGCCAGAGAGGGAATGGGGCTTCAAGAGTGGTCAGGGGTAAGTGGGCATAAGCCAAAAAACAATGGCAGAGAGTCAAGGAACCGGGAAGTACCCTCGGAAATAAATACTACACTTTGTAGGAATTATTTAAAGTCAAAGGGAGTGCTTCAGAAAGCACTAGGGTCTTGAAATCCCCTAAGAAGGTGTCCAAAATGATGCTATGAAATATTATATCGTAAAAATAAAAGGGACTTACACTGATTTCTGCATCTCAAACTATTTATTGCATACTTTTAGGCATATTTTTAGGGGATTTCAAACTTAGTTCTAAATTCTACTAATTTTTAACAAAACTAAAATAACTAAAAGGGCTTAAAGTTCTTTAGAAATCACTAGGGTCTTGAAATCTCCTAAGAAGGTGTGCAAAACTATGCTGCAAAATATTAAATCGTAAAATAAAAGAGTCTTACACTGAATTTGGCATCCCAAACTATTCATTGCATACTTTTGGGCATATTTTTAAGGGATTTCAAACTTAGTTCTGAATTCTAATAAAAAGGCTCAAAGTAACTTTAGACATTGAATAAATATAAAGATAAATACAAACATAATATAAGAAAATATGTCCCATAAGAGAAGCCAGTAGACATTTTTTTGGTATATTGGTAAACTTTTCAAATATTTCTTTTAATTCAATATTGAAAAAAGTAAGGTAAATTTTATATAAAAAAAACTTCCTTAAGAAAGGTTATTTTACATTAGTTATAGATATTTTTTAGAGCAGCCAGAATGAATATAAATGTAACAATGTTTTGTAAGCAATTTTCTTGTTAGCAAAGGGTATCCTTCGGAACTGGAAATTTGCCTAGGACTCCAGTCCGACCGGTGATGAGTGGTCCTCCGAGTCCTCTGGCGCACTTGCAGGCCTCGCACTTTGCATTGGCAATGCTGCTGCTCAGCCTGCTGCTGGAACAAACTAATAAAATAAATTAAATCGCTTAATTGAAGTAAATTGCCTATAAAATTGTTTTTCGAAGCAGCCGAAAGAGGTGGTGGTGGTGTGCCAGGGCAGTGTCCCAGGCCTGGCCATAATTGAGTAATAAATTCAAATATTTATTGCATCAACAAATGTACAAATTGTGTTCTTGGCCGCAGTTCCCCCTTCGGTCTGCGGACGCCGGGTGTTAAGTGTTCCCCGGGCGGACAGGGGCTTCGGGCAATTTCAATTAAGTTCCCAACAAGTTGGGCAATCCTTTCCTAATGCTACACACTTTTGCACTATGCTGTAAAAAACTGTAAACTGTGCCAATGGTGGTGGGGGAGGCTGCGCGCGAAAAGCACAAAATGGCAGCGCCAACGCCATCGTCAGACATCGGGGCGTATGCGTAATATGCATAAATATTGAATGACTTTTTGGTGTGACATCAAGCGATGTGCACTCAACACTTAAGCACAGCAGCGGCGACGGCGACGATGGGGAAAGTAAAGTGAAAGCGTATGTAAAATACTTTCACGCGCCCAGTGAATAATTTAAGAGCCAAGAAAACACAGAGCACCGAGCACCGAGCACCGAGCGCCCAGGAAGCTTCGAGTTCAGAGTCTTGCAGAGTTCTGAGCAAAGACTGGCGGAGAACCCATCAAGTTTGCACCCCATCTTGGCCGCCTTCATCAAGCCACTCCCCGGCCGAAAAATGAGTTACTTTACATAACTAAGTAATTGCCAGGCAGCCGGGAGCGACACAAACGTAAAATTATTATAAACAAACCATTCGACAGTCGTAAAAAAAAAAGAAGCACACCGAGGCAGAGAGCACTGAGTACCCAGAAAAAAAAAAAAGAAAAGGAAAAACACACCCAAGCTGTCAAGCTGGCGATGCCGAAGAGCAAAAATGAGCAAAAAATCGCATAAAAGGTCCTCGCAAATTTCTTCATTATGCAAACATCGGCTGGCAAGGAGTATAAAATACAAAACATATTTAAATGCAATAAAGCAAAACGCAGAGAGCGGGCAGCGGGTGGTCGGGAGGTCCTGAGGTGGACGCCCCCGGGGGACTAGACATACTTGGAAGTGTGAAAGCACGAGATGTTCCATGCCCAAGGAATGCCGCCTCTCGAACCACTAGAAGTAATTCAATTTGAGGCAAAGGCGGGATTAGGAAATCATAACTTGAGTGGCCGTGATAAATCGGAAGAGTCGGAGGAGGGAACCCTACAAATAATATTTCTAATATTATTTAACTTTACTTTCGTTTCGTTTGTAATTAGTTTATTGAACGCAAACTTCTTTAAACTTAAAGACCGTCCCGAAAAAGTGTCTTTAAATTTCTCTGCCCTAGAGGCAGAATGTAAACAATGCACCAATGCGTTAAAATTTTAATATTAAGGCTCAATCTAGCCTTTTTAAATAAATAAATTTAAGTAGTTATTTCTTTGGTTAAATATATTTTTTATGCTCTATTAATATTATTAGCTTTATATTCTCATATCTATTTCTTACTCACACAAATGCAACTTGGCATGTCTAAAGCTCAAAAGTAAGACTGTACTTATGGTTTACGCTTTAGATTGGCCACACTAATAGTGTTGGTGTGACCAATCAGTAGTTCAAAGCAAAAGAAAACGGAAGCGATGTACATTGAATGTTATTTTATATCAAAGAATATTTTTCAATGCAAGGAAATTTAAAATATTAATTTCTATATATATTTTCTATGTTAATATTACAAAAAAGAAAGCAAATACTTGGTTTTTAGAGATTTTAATTAATAAAATCAATCCGATCCAACCCTCTATAACAGTTAGAGCCCAAAAAGGGAGTCCAATTGCTTCCATCAAGCATTTAGTACCGAATTATCGGATTAATTGAGCATGGACCGTGTTCGAGGAATGGTTGAGTTTACAGCAGAATAGCCACAGCCTGAAATAGATACCTATTCATGGGCCGAAGCCGGGGAAACGTGTAAAGCCTCCGGGAGAGGAGCCCAAGGAGATGTTTGTCCTTCTGGCTGGCCATCAATCAGATTAAAATTGAAATTCCTGCTGCTCAAATGGGCAGGGACCCAAGTCCAAGTCCAAGTCGAAGTCCGAGTCCGAGTCAGAGACCAGAGTCCGAATGAAAACCGGAGCCCAGATAGGTTGGCTCACTCACTTAATATTTGGCCAACAGCTTCAAGTGATTTACGGAGATTACGGCCTGAAAGGAGCTGGAGCAGCAGGCCTCGGCCTCGGCATGAAAGGAGCTTTTGTAAGCTGATTTTCCTGCTGGCACCGCCTTTGTCTAAGCCCCGCGCCTTATCCTTGCGCTGCTCCTTTGGCTGCTGCCCACGGGGCCATTTGGAAGTCACTCCATTGCCCATTGCCCATTGCCCCGCTGCATTATGAGTTAGTTGTGCGGCCAACTAAAATGCCATACAATTTATTATAAACGAGGGACTCCGGGGGCTGGCCACCCGAGGAGCCTAAGCTGCTGGAGCATGTCCTTGGTCCTTCTCCATCTTGACTGGCTTCTGGCTATGCGACCTGCTATGTTCCTATTCCTGGTCCTAGTCCTGGTCCTGGCCACCTTTCACCTTTCCATCCGCCTCGGCCAATGCATTCAATGCATTTCAATTGCCGGCAACACACAACATTTTAATTTGCTCGCTGCGAGTGGCTTAGCTTCGATGTGAGTGGCACAGGGATTGAAAGTGGCACTGGGAGTGGGAATGGAACATATGGACTGGGACTGCGACTGGGAATGGAACTAAATCCCATGCACTTTTGATAAGGCGGAACGAAGGCCAATTGGCTGTAATTTGTAATCGGAAATCTGTTTTCTGAGCGCGTAACGATATTGCCGATGGTTGCGTGACAAATATCGATGTATCAATAAAATAATCACCCCTTAGATATATCGATATTTTGCGATAACATATAGAACAATTAGCAACTTTATAGAATTTTAAGTTGCAAAAGTTCTATGTAGTAGAGTTCTGCTATGATAAAGTTAAGTTATTGAGAAGTGTATTTATTTGACAATGGGTTTATGTACAAAAGTTATTAGAAAACAGATAAATTTAAACTTGATACTTATTAAAATATAGGTATATTAAAATTTGACGTTTTTAAATATTATAAATCTATAGTTAATGGTTCTAGTTATTAAAGGGTTCTTGCAATATCCTTCTTTTTTATGAAAATATCGATATATCTAAAATATATGATTTTTTTTAATTTTCTTTATTTCAAAAATTGATATATATTTTAAAATCCATTTATTTAAAATATCGGTATATCGGTAAAATGTAATGTTTTTAATTATTATAAATCCATACTGAAGGTTTCTAGCTAGCTTTCCTATTTATGAAATTTATGAAAATATAGATTTATTTAAAATACATTTTTTTCTTTTTTGTTTATATTTAAAATTAATATACATTTTTGTATCGATGTATTTAAAGTCGATAATTTTTAAAATATCGATTTGCATACTTTAAATCGTTTTTTATCGATTTATTTAAATTCGATAATTTTTAAATACCAATATGCATGAACTCGATAGCTTTATCTAAATATTTCATCTCGATAAAGTCGATATTTATCAAAATATTTAATTAAATAGACTCGATAATCTTATGATATCGCTTTGAATAAACTCGATTATTATTAACTTATCGATATACATTAGCTTGAAATATAAAATATTAATAAGGATATTTATACTAGATATCGATTTTAGACCTTTAACCTTTTCCAACGATTTCTGCTCTTTAACTTTAAATTACTTGGTGCTTAATATTTGTAAAAAAAAAAAAGGTTTTTAAAGTGAAGTTTAAGCGCGAACTCTGCTTAGAATTTGAATTTAATTTATTAATTGATTGAGGATTTTTGTCATGCTTCCTCCAGCCTCCATTAACCACTCACGCACATCGTTAGCCTAAGCTCGACCCCTGGACTTGTTTCTGCCATAATTGAGGCTGGCATTGAATTTGATTTTCCAGCGAAATAACAGTCGATTGTCCGAATAATAAGGAGCTCATCAGTCCGGGATTAGCACTCCTGCTCCGATACCGGCACCGGAAGCGTGGCAGACCTGGGGGAGGAGAACGAGGAGGACCACCTGAATCTGTGACCTTCAATGGATTTGTGGCTTTTCAATTAGCCAGCGACAGAAATGTCAGCGGGCGATGGGGAAAAAATGAAGAAGGATTTCCATTTTCACACTCAAGTGTCAGGCGTGTGGGCGGGCGGGTTCCCGAGATGAGCTGCCAGATAACGCGGCTCCGAAAGGGTCCTGGGAACAGGATCAAGAAGGGGTAAGGAAAAGGGAGAAGGAATGGGGTTGGCGACAGGAATAAAATGCGTGAAAAAGGTTTAGGATTCGCCCAGTTTTAGCTGCTTGACGAAGGCCGGAGCAGTGTGCCGCCGTCTTAAGGCTTCCTCGACATCGTCCTCGTCCTCGCCGGGGGAATAAACTTATTTATTTTTTAAGTATATTCCTACACAGAGAAATACGTGGGCTGCTATATATATTTCTGGCCTAGGCAACACTAAGTGTTGTTAGGTGGAATCTGACATTTCCATTGAAAAGTTCGACATTTTTAAGCATAAACGTACTCAGAACGGTTTGACGTACGACTATCATTTGTGTTGTTTACAGTTACTTAAAAAAATCAATTTCGCAAAAAAATGGAATTAACTCGTGAACATTTTCGTGCGATCATTTTTCACAACTTTCGGCGTGGATTATCACGACAAGAGTGCAGCGATGAACTTAAATCTTTGTATGACTATGAAGCACCATCCTATAGCACTGTGAAAAACTGGTACAACGAATTCAATCGTGGCCGACGCTTCCTCAAAGACGAATTCCGCGAAGGTCGTCCAAAAACAGCTGTTGTGCCAGAAAACATCGATGGCGTACGTGAACTAATAATGCAAGACCGTCATGTGACATACCGTGAGATAGAGGCATCCCTAGGCATTTCTTCCACCAGCATACATTCGATATTCCATGAGCACCTGGCTGTAAAAAAGGTTTGTTCTCGTTGGATCCCGCACAATTTGACAATCGCTCAAAAGA
>VNJW01005454.1:0-17831 GCA_008042615.1 Drosophila auraria | reverse complement strand
ATTGGTACACCACCATTTGTTTGCCTGAAGTCTTCGGTGAAATTCGAAAAACGAACAAGGGAAGACGAATCATTGTGCACCATGACAATGCGAGCTCTCACACATCGGCTCAAACCAGCGCCTTTTTGACTGGCCAAAACGTCGAATTGATGGGTCATCCGCCGTACAGTCCTGACTTGGCACCAAATGACTTCTTTTTATTCCCTCACATCAAGAAGAAAATGCGTGGTCAACGATTTTCGTCGCCAGAAGATGCTGTTAAGGCATTCAAAAACCATGTTTTTGAGGTGTGTCAATCAGAGTGGAAAAAGTGCTTCGAAAATTGGTTTGAGCGCATGCAAAAGTGTGTAAATCTTGATGGAGAATATTTTGAAAAACAATAAAACTATTTTCCTTAATAAATATTCGTATTTTCATTATTAGGCCAGAAATATATGTAGCAGCCCACGTATTCATGTTTTCGACGGAGATCTATGATTTGTCTGAGTGGAGCGTTTGGTAGAGCGCTTGGCTGGTGTGCTGACAGTCCGGGGTTCGAACCCAAGTCCAGCCGTAAAAATGAGTGTGTACTTATTTCTAATCGAATATATTAGTATACATACAATTTAACTTTACATTTTAGATTTCACATATTAAATTAAAGAAGACATTAAAATTAAGTCTGTGTTTTTTCCTAAGCTCAAGAAGAATTCCAATTTTTTTTTTAACTCTTATTCTTATTGAGATCTATTCGTTCTTGAAAACGAGAAGACTTTGTCTTAAATCAAGAATAACGAGAAAGAAAGCTAACTTCGGTAAACCGAAGTTTGTATGCAGTCTGCAATTGGATCATTGACAATCGATCCATTTTGGTAATGTTAAAAAAAAAAATGTCAAATTATGCAAATTTTGTAAAATTTTAAATTTTACATGTAGAATTTTACATTTTCATATAAATCGACCGATCCCTTCTATGGCAGCTATATGATATAGTTGTCCGATCTTAATGAAATTGAAACCGTAATTCTAAAACTATAAAAAACGACTATATCTCGAAATTTATAGAAATTTGTTGAAAAACAGAGAAGTTAAAATTTTTTTACATTAATTTCGCCATCATTTCTATGGCAGCTATAAGATATAGTGGTCCGATTTTGGCCGTTCCGACATATATACTGCGTGCTAAAGAAATAAGACTATGCTGAAGATTTCAGCCCGATAGCTCAAAAACTGGGAGACTAGTTCGCGTAGAAACCGACAGACGGACAGACGGACAGACAGACAGACGGATATGGCTAGATCGACTCAGCTGGTGATGCTGATCAAGAATATATATACTTTATGGGGTCGGAGATGCCTCCTTCACTGCGTTGCAAATATTATGACAAAATTATTATACCCTCTGCAAGGGTATACAAAACCGATCTCAATGTGAGAGTTCTTCTCATCGATTCTGATTTTAATTTTTGGCCTCAGTGTATAAGAACTTGTAGATGATGTTATAAAAATTGAATTTGCTTACTTCAAGATAATAATAATTATAATTGGGATTAAAGACAAAAAATAAATAGCACATATTTAAAATCTATTAATTACAAGTCCAATAAATTTATTTAATTTGTTAATTAATTGACACCCCTTAGGGTGGGATAAGCGAATTCTTAGTTTATCAAAGTGTTGATATTTGAAAACACCTTGACAGCATGTCAAAGTTATCAAAAATGCTGCGGGCGAAGATTTGGCTAATTGACTTAGCCTACTTCGACAAAGGCAAAGAGAAATGGCAACAGAACGATCGGCAAAAAAGGTAAAAGTGGTAAGAGGTCGAAAGGCAACTCTCTGTTCAGGCACATTTCAGTTGAGAGGTCATCGCGAAGCCGATCGGTTACAGAAATGAACTCCAGGTTGGTGGGGACTGCCTCGGCAATTGGTATTTTTGCCTACCTCTGGATCCTGGTGGCGGGTGTCCAGCCACAAAGTCCGACCTGGAACGGTCACTACCTGGACAATGGCACCCACTATCTGCTGTACGAGGCGCCAATGGTCCGCAGACCGGAGTATCTGGCCATTGCAAATATATCCACCAATCCTGCGATCAATGCCCTGGAAGCACTGGACTACGTACCGACTCGCATAGTAAACGGGAAGAGGATCAAGTGCACGAGGGCTCCCTACCAGTGTTCCCTCCACTTCAGAGGGAGCTTCATTTGCGGATGCGTAATCCTGTCGCGTCGCTGGATCCTTACTGCGCACCACTGCCTCATTGGTGGGCCTCGGGCATATTCTGTGCGAGCGGGATCGGTCCAGCAGCGGCGCGGTGGACAGCTCCGTCGTGTCCAGAAGATCGTGGCCCACGCAGGCTACAATTCAAACACTATGAACAACGACCTGGCGTTGATGAAGTTGAAACAGCCCCTCAAGTACAACAAGTGTGTTCGAAGGGCCAGGTTGCCCCGCAGGGGAAGGAGGCGGCGCTTGCCGAAATACTGCCTGGGCAGCGGATGGGGGCTGACCTCGGAGAACGCCCAGAACGTGCAGCGGTATCTGCGCGGTGTTATGCTCGTCCGGCAGAACCGCCGCAAGTGCGTAAGATCCTACGCCCAGGCCGGGATCAAGATCACCAACCATATGATCTGCTATGCACGAAAGAACCGCGACACTTGCTCCGGCGACTCCGGCGGTCCTCTGGTTTGCAATGGCGTTCTTATTGGAATCACGTCGTTTGGAATTGGGTGCGCCAGACCCAACTATTCAGGGATTTACACCGATTGCGGAGACTACCGAGACTGGATTAAAAAGGTTATGAGAAATAATTAATGTGATAAAATAAGAGTATGCAAAAAACATTGAATAAAAGAACAATTTATATAAGCTTGTTTGTAATTGATTAGCAAACATTTAAGTTGCTTTCCTTAGGTTTATTATCCTAGTTAAAAGGTTGCACTAAACATTTGTAATAAAGATGAATCAAAGATCATCATTTATCATCATTTTTTAAATGGCCAAACAAACAAAGCTGCCATTGATTTATTAATGTATACAACACACCTTAAATATGAACTTTTTGCGGACTCGCAAGTTCGTTCACCCTTGTGGCATGTAATTAATTCGATCTGATAGTTAATATACATATGTGCAAAATGTTTTGAGTGAACACAGCTAAGAAAGCTAATACATAATATGCGAAAAATATCTGGGCCCTATCGGAAAACCATGCCAAGAGATCTATGTATGTTGTTATTCCATTCAATGAAACAAGGTCCAGCCCAGGGAACGTTCTTGGCCATATTGGCATCTCATTATGAATGTAATCAATATGCATGCCAAATTCAGTAGGTCGAATGCCAAGCAGGGGGTCATTAGCATATTTGATTCTTTTTATTTCTGGCCGGGTCAAGAGCTCGCCTCTCAGTTAACAGTCGAGATTAGTTCTCTGCGGTTGCTTTGTTTTTGTTCGGATGATGAAACCGTTGGCACTACTTTTATTGCTCATTTGTGGCCATAAAATACGGGCTAAATTGCCGCAGGAGCGGATCGTAGGTGGCGTGGAGTTGCCCATTGATGTGTCACCTTGGTTGGCGTCTATAAGTGTGCATGGAAACTATAGTTGCAGCTCGGCGCTGATCACCTCCCAGTGGTTGCTGACGGCAGGTCACTGTGTCCACTATCCCGACAGGTACACCGTTCGCGCAGGATCTGGGTCCTCCGAAGAGGGAGGTGCTACCAGGGAGATAGAACGGGTTATCCTGCATCCGGGCTTCAAGCTGCGAACGCTGGACAACGACATTGCCCTGCTGAAGACCAGTGAACCCTTCCGTTTGGAGGATAACGTACAACTGGTGAAGCTTCCCCTGCCAGGGCTCAACATCCTCCCGAGAACCCTCCTGGTCGCTGGCTGGGGCACGGTAGATGCCAACGTCAGCGACACAGAGCCGAAGCTACGTGGCACACTGGTGGATGTCATAGATCAGATAAGATGCCAGCGACTCTACGCTCGTCTGGGTCGACCCATTACCGATAATATGCTGTGCGCGGCGGCGGCTGGACGGGATCACTGCTACGGAGACTCGGGAGCTCCGCTGGTCCATTGCGGCAGCAGCTATGGCATTGTGTCCTTTGCCCGCGGGTGTGCTGATCCCCGTTTTCCGGGAGTCTATACCAGGCTGGCCAACTATGTGACATGGATTCTCAACGTCCTGGAAGCTGATGGCCGCAGAATGAAATTTCTAAAGTATATAAATGAGAACTAGTCTTCGTAATAAAAATAAAGCCATTGGTTCGATCCACTCGGAAGACAGTTCTTCCTGCATCTGCTCCTGGAATAGCCAACGGATTATACAATCCGCCAGCATTTCCCAGCCATCTGAGAAATGCTCTGGCTTCGTGCCCAAGCAAGGCGATAAACTCGTACCGCCAGTCGACGGCAAATTTGTGTAAATTATGTATTTGTGCATTTTGATTTCATTTAAACGAAGTTTCCTGATGGCCCCCAGCGCATGTCAAATATCAAAACCGAAACCAGCCTGCCAGCCAGCCACTTGCGCAACACATCCCGCAATCCATATCCATACGTCCGTCCAAGTCCATATCCACATTCGCAAACCCATCTCGAATCTCGAATCCGTATCCATCCCAGCTGGCTGGCTGGCTGGCTGCCTAAATGGCTGGCCAAAATATCACTGCCATATGCGGTGGGCGTGCTCCGTTAATGCTGCTCTCTGGCGGCCCCCGAAATTAACATAATCGTGCTGCCGTTGCTGTTGGGATCGGACTAAGGCTGGGACTGCCTTTGTACGCTGTTGTCGGATGCTGCCTGTTGGCGCCCCAACAAAGTGTTGAACGCTGGCGCTGGCTGTCAAGTGGAGGCCCCTGGCCATTGGCACACTCATGAGCCACCCGCTTAGCACTCTGTGTTGCCGTTGTGCAATGGGAGCATCAAAAGTGGTCTGACTTTTACAGGGATTTCCTTACATATTTTGTAGTTTAAATAAAATTTTAATAATATGAAAATATGCTTAAAAATCTGCATTTCGTGGGGGTGCTTGCTAGCAATCCATTGAGTTTTAGATGTTTTACTTTAAGTTTATGTATATTTTGTTATCATTAAGTTACGCTTATACAATTCATTACGTATTCTAGCCTAAATGTATACCATTACTTTTTGCTTTGTTTGCTTTGTTTAGTTCTCTGCTTTCGTTTTTGTTTTGCTCTTGTAATATTGATCTTTGTATATAATGTGTTGTAAATTTTAAACTAGTCGCTATGTAAAAATGTTTAACAGCAAACTCGTGTATGCATTGTGTCTGGAAGGTGGACCAAAAGCGAATGCACAAACAAATCGACTGTAAACTCTAAAAAATCGTAATCGTAATCGTAAAAATGTGTGTTTAAAAATCGATTTAGCCAAAAGCCTTTAATTGTTGTTTTTGGTTTTCCGCACACGCACAATAAATTTCACAATATAAGAACGTAAAAAATGTACAATTACAAGCACACATCAATTTGTTTTCAACATTTTTTTCTTTACCAATAATGCAATCTTTAAAGCTATATAACAATTTTTAGTTTTCATTTTCGCATCTCTCGTTTGGACTCGATTTCGGATTTCGCCTTGCCGCCGGTTGCCGTTTTGTGAATCGCGTTCTTTTTTTGGTAATCGCCTCAACAAACATACAACTCAATTAACAGCAGGGGATCTCAACTAAGGATCAGGAATCGGGGATCCCCAAGCGCACCACTCAGCTTAGAGGGTTTGAAGTGTTAGAATTAAGATGTAAATCGTATGGTAGATAATTTCATAGTCAGTTGAGTGGCGTGCTGGGGCTGCATTATGCTATCTTATGGACTGCTTTACATGGATTAGTTATTGCAAGTTATGTTTGAATTGTAAGCTTCCTTCTTCACTCATCTTGGCTGGGTTGCTGTTGCTGGTCGTTGCTGATTCTACTCGATTCCTCACCTTCTATCGCTGGATCTTGGCTCTCTCTCACGTACATCACATATTTTACAGTTTAATAATACTTCCTTACACATAATTTATTAATTAATTCATATTTCTCTCTGCAGTTGTAGTTGGGATGCTGCTGCTGCTATGGGACAGCTCCATACACCAGCCAGGCAATAGTTGATGATCCCTCTGCTGCTCCTGCTCCTGCTTACATTGCTGTTCATTGATCGGCACTCAGTTTACGACAAAAACGGGTTTGTAGCTGCTTCCGGCTTGATCCATCCAGGCATGTTGTTGTTTTGCTGCAAAGTTTCAGGACATTTATTAGAGGTTTGGTTCGACATTTGTTTTTAATTCTAATTAGCTGGCTAAAAGCAAACTACTTGCAGAGATAACTACAGGTTTAGCGGTAGAGGGATTAGTTAGTTAGAAGGAGCGACTACTACTGAGAGTTAGATAGCAGAGCATGCACATTCGAAAAACATTTTACCCATTATTTGCATTTATTGCATATTGTATGTGTTTTATTTAAGCGTCCAAGCCTCCATTGTTGGCTACAATTAGAAAATATTATGGATCAACGGATTTTTAGCAAAGCTGCCTTCTGGTTCTGGTTAAGATGCGTACGTTGTTGTTGGAGAAGCAGCGAAGCAAGCCTAGCTTCCTTTGCTGCCCTCCTCAATTAGCAGATCGTAGTTCTTATACTTGCAAGAAAACTTAAACATAAAGGAAACTAATCCAACAGAGAGAAATTCAAAACTAAAGACAAAAACGCAAGCGAAACGATAAACAATAAACGGCAACTTCTGGCAGAGGACGTAGTAGTGGGATTTGGCGCAACAACAACAACTTGACCGGCGGCGGCGGCACACTCACTTCCAGCTTGCAGTGGGCGGCGGCAGAGGTGGACGTGGAGGGTCCAAAACTGCGGACAGGATCGTCCACAAAGCCAATGGGGGCCACACTGACGCCCGGAGTTTCGGCCAGGGAATCGGATAGGGCGCTGCTGTAGCTGGCAGCATAGCTTGAGTAGAGTCCCGGAGTTCCGTAATTGATATTATTGTTGCTGGGACTACTGTACATATTGTAAGACTCGTCGTCAGCCGGTGCCGTTGGACTGTTGAAGTAAGGACGCTCGCTGAATATGTCCATGTTCCGGATGCCATCGATGCCGGGACTCGGACTCACATGGTTGTACATGGTGCTGGTACTGCTGGAGCTGCTGTACGGATAGTTGTAGACCTGCGAACTGGGCTGTGGCTGGGGGATGATGGTGGCGGTTGGAATGATGGGATTACTAAACGCACTCAGCAGCTGAAATTCACCCGCGGAGGAGGGCGCCAAGTTGAGGCTGGTGGGACGCACGGGGGGCGGAAGTTTTTGCTGGGAGGATTTTAGGTTTTTGCATGCAACAGTTGCTCAAAAAACGAAATGACGTAAGGGAAATCAAAATGCATACGTGAAAGGATAAGATAGTGTTTTTGAAACGTAAACGGAAATGCCGATAAATCATCAGATAGTAAAAAACCTCTAAAAAATAAATACAAGTACGAAGAATCCCTAGCACCTCAGACGTACTCCATCTCCAAATCATCCTGTCACCTTTTCGTGTCGAACTCACCTGGGCTGGAGCACTGACGCCGCCCATAACAGGCGCCCAGGGATCCTGGTTCATGCTGACTGCGAAGGGGGCCTGCTGTTTCAGCTGGTTTATGGACGGCACCTGAAAGCAGTAAGAAAGAAGCTTTTAGCCAATACTTCCAACGAAATGACTATCCCTGGACACAACTCACGGCTGGCTGCTGCTGCTGGAACAGATTCGTCTTAGGTGGCATAACGTTATCGCTGAAGGGATTGTAGGCTGGAGCGTTTCCGGTTTGCGTCTGTGGCGCTATCGGCTTAATCAGATTGTCCAGGTTAACCAGCGCGGAGTTCTCGCCGAGGAACGAGTGCGGATCCTTCAGTGGCTTCTTTGCCGTGGCCCCCGTCGACGGATGTACAGAGCCCATACTGCTGCCATTTCCGTAGCTCGAAGATAACGGATCCATGTCATCGAGCAGCGAAGCTGAAAGTAGTTTCATTGATATGAGAGCTTAAACCCATTATATGGCAGCTTTGCGATTGTCTTACCATTGTTGTTGTTGGAGGCGCTGGAATTGCTCAGATCGCTCTTGTTCCGGTTGGTAATCAAGTCGAATTCATCAAACTCTGGTGTGGGTTTCTGGAAGCAAAGCAAAGAATCAATTACTAAAGTAACTCAAACCAATTTTCCTAGGAAACTATACAACTAATTTTGCTTAGGAAAGTCAATAAACGTAATTAAACGAATGTTGTACTAATGACATAATTTCTGTTGGTGGAATTTCATTAGATTATTTAATTAGCTCAACCTTAGCAGATCCTAAGATAATGCAATTAGATAATTCGTAGAAAGTCCCATGCAGCTAACACGATTAGCTGGAAATGTGCTTACCTTAATAGCGCCTGTTCCCAGTGCTCTCCAGGGGTCATCCAGTGCTCCTGCTCCTGCTGCTCCCGACTGAGGTGCAGCTCCGCCCGCCCATGGATCCGCTGGACCGGCACCAGCCACTCCACTTCCCGCTGCAGCCGATGGCTCCGCCAGCCAAGGATCCGCTGGTGAGCCTCCATTGTTTGCCGCATGATGATTTACAGGCGCAGCCGCCAAAGCTGGTCCGGCTGACGATTTCGAAATCCAGGCATCTACTGGAGCGCCCGCTGGAGCGGCTCCGCGTCCATTCTGATTGGCATTTCCGTTGGTCTGCAGCCAGCCCTCGTTGGATGAACCCGATGCCACTGATGGCGACTGATTGCGTGCTCCCCAGGCATCACCAGTTGCTCCTCCCGGTGGCGCAGAGCTCATCGGCACTCCGGCACCCATAATGGTGCGCGGAGCGGCGTTGGGATGCCAGGGATCCACCTGGGGCGAGGAGGTTCCCGACCAGGGATCCGACAGCTGACTGGGAGCCCGCGCGCCGGGCGTGGCCCAGGGATCGACAATGGCTGCAGGGGCGCCGCCTGCAGCGCCCAGCGGTGGACTTGAGATGCTGGTAGCGCCCAACGAGATGTCCAGCAGATCCAACAAATGGCTCTGGGGCTCTTCCTTCTTGGGCGCGGCAATCGGACGTCCGTTGTGATCCCTCACGCTAAGGAAAGACATTAACATGGATTAGATGGAGCTTGAAATAATAAATAATTCCAAGTAACTTACTTAAAGTCCTGCTCGCTCTGGCTGAGGGCCAGCTGGAGCCGCACATCGTCGCTGCGTCGCTTGGCCTCCTCCTGCTCAGCCTCCTCGCGCGACATGGCCATGGCCAGCTGAAGCTGCAGCTCCTCCTCGCCGGCCGTCTGCGGGCGAACCATCTCCAGCTCGGAGACGGACTTGGGCGGTTCCTCCTGCCATCCTGGCGGTAGGTCCCGCTGCGAGGGTCCGTCTATGTAGCCATCGCTTCCGAAGCCGCTCGGATGCTGGGCGAACCGCTCTTTGGCCTTCAGCGCCTTGACGCGCTCGTTCTTGAGGCGCTCGTCATCCTTCAGCAGGTTAACCAGCTGCTTGGCCTTTTCGCGGACGTGGGTGCCCTGGTCCTTGCCCTCCTCAAAGTAGACGAACTCGCGCAGCGTCTGGATGGCGAAGATGTTCTCCTTGCACTGCTGGGCCACCTTCTCGGTGCCGGTCTTGATCAGATACTCGAGCAGGATGAGTGCCTTGTAGACGTGGCGCCAGTTCTTGCCGTGGTCGTTGAGACGCTTCCATATCATCTGCATGATCTCGGAGAAGGCCACCACGTTGTAGGTGAGGTCCGCTATCTCGCCCATAATGGCGGCCGACGGACCCCACGGGTCATTGGAAGTGGCCTCGCGCACTTTGACCTGTTCGAAGGAGAGAGGATTAGTGGCAAGATCTTTGATTGAGAGGATAAATGATTGCGGTTTAAAATAAAAGCACTGGCAGAACGGAGTTTAGTATCTATTGAGGCTTCTGTTATAATCCTACGAGGTTGTAGTTCATCAGAAATATTAACTCGGAAAAGAACTGAATCTCTGTTGAGAATTAATTCGCTTCGAACATCGATGCATCGATGCATCGCTAGTGCTGTTATTTATATGCCGATGGCGCACTTAAAGATCGCTTACCTGGGCATCGGAATAGTTGTGGGCAAGGTTCTTGATATTTCGGCGTAGACCCGCGACATTGACCTGCATATCGTCCTTTTGCTTTCTCACTGTGTGACGAGAAGGATGGAGGGGGGTATTAACATGGCTATACCTTCTCGTTCATACCCTTCAGGGTTCGAGGTGGATTGTGGGAAGGAAGGGACGGGCTATGGGTTATTCGTTCTCGGGTTAACTTTGTCTCTGTGAAAGTTCCGCTTGATGTGAATGAAAGTCGAAGTTGAAAAAATTTTGGATTTTTACTTTATTTTGACGGTAGCTCTGATGTTTTCTGAAGTGAATTTCGAGTCTATTATGTAGAATGTGTAATTTGTGGGTGTCGGACTACAAAATCTGAACAAAAACCAAAACGCAAACGGTGTGGAACGGTATTTCGTGGTCTGTGATGAGTAATGTATGTATGCTGCTCTGTGCTGCTGCTTGGTGTGGTGAGAGTCGTGTCAAAGTTGAACTCAAAATCAAATCGGATCGTTTTAATATACATATCTAATGGATAATACCATTCTTGTTCTATTTTATTTATTTATTTGCGGTGTATTTGGAAGAGAACTTGTAGTTAAATGAGATGTATTGACATTGAGACTTACTTTTCGTTTGTTTTTGCGTTTGACTTTGCTTTTATTTTCTATACAAGAGACTTTTGCTTGCAAAAGCCTGAGATTCTTTTTCGCTTATTGTATTTTTTCGTTTTTGTTTTTGTTTATTGCTGTTTAAGTGCTCCAAAGCAAGCTAAGTATGAGATACAAGATAAATACAATCAAAATACATAGTATAAGAGTACGGATATACATATTTATATAAAGTCAGATGTCGGTTGTTAATGTTATCGACGTGGCAGTGGTGCAAAACACACAGTTCCATAGATACTAGTACATATTAATAGCCAAACTCAAGTGCGCCAAACAAAAAGAGTGAAAACATACGTTAAAATAGGAATCCCAATCGAAATCGAAATCGAAACAAAACGCAAGTGAATTTTAAACGCCGGCCGAAGGTTCGCGCGTGCACTGCCATAAAAAGCGGGTAAAGAACCTGAACTCGCAATAGCGGACCCACCAAGTCCAGGGCCTCAAACGCCTAGGGGAAATAATTCAATTTGCGGGCAAACAAAATGCAAACAGAAGTGAATAACAACACGGAGAAAAAATAAAACGAGACACAGCCAAGAGTATTTCCCTTAGATTGTTCAAAGCCAACTTTGCGATACCCTGCTTGAGAAGCAGAACAGAAGTGAATGAATGAGCAACTTAACCCGTCTTCATAACAGAAGTGAATGAATGAGCAACTTAACCCGTCTTCATCTGGGTTCAAGTGATAATAGACAGCAATATTCATTTTGTTTTATTCAATTGTGCAACAGCTAAAGACCCATAAAACGGCCTGAAATATTCAAAAATTATGTAACTACAAATTATATTTAAATTATTTGAAAATTTATTCTTTTTAAAATTTAAATTTGATTCAAAGTAACGAAGAATAAATATGATAATTTAATATTCAAATGTCTTTAGAAAATATATTAAAATAGATATCAAACATTTATTTGGTATAAATTTTGTTTTCACGTATAGTTAAATAAATATAAATAATTTATGAGCTTGTAAAATTTTGTCTTAATCTTAATCTGATTTTATTGATAAATTTTGATTACTTTATGATCCCTAACAACAGCTCCCACTTAGTGAATAAGCCCTCACTGCATCCAATGCCTTTGCTTGAACTTAACCCATGACAGACCGGAACATGAAGCCGCAAAAATGTAAAATAACCGAAGAGGAGGAAACCAAAGGGAGGCCCTGGGCAGATAGTCGTCTACGTCCATGTCTGGATATGCAAATTCTTAGCGTAAGCTGCATTATGCATTGAAAAGCACCGAACAAGCACACCAGCTAGAAATTATAGCAAATAAATTGATTTTTTCCTTTCTTTTCTTTGTAGAGGTGCACATCTATTTTTAAATTAAGAAAAAAATGCACACAAGATAATAAAATTGTTATCGATTAGCTGGCAAAGTTCTTTAAGAAGAATTTAAAATAATGGCTACTCGGGCATACGAAAAGTCGAGAATATACAGAAACCAGATGACCGTTGCAAATTTGAGCTGATTACCGATAAGATAACGACGTTAGGTACAATCTACATACGTAGTTATAAAAAGTCTGTAAATAGGCGTTGTTTACGATTGTTTACGCATTTCATTACAGTGCCTATCTTAAATTAAAAGTCATTTTATCAGCGCTTCACATTTTAAATGTTGTCAAAAACAACATTTTTAAGAATAAACCAGTATATACACGAATTTTTAAAGAAAGAATATATAGGTCTTTTGTAAGGTATAATTATTGTAATGATATGATAAGACTCGAAGATAAGTATCGAAATTCTACACCGCAATCATTCGGCAAATTAAAAAAATGCCATATTTGTTTTGGTAAAAATGGCAAATTAATTTCAATTAATCTTACACCTTCTTTTAACCCAGCAAAGTTGATGTAGAAATCTTAAACCCACTGTATTGAAGTCACGGCAAAGAATTCGGACATGCGAATCAACCAGTTAACAACTGGAGAATCTTTGTAGTTTCTCTACACGTACAAGCACGGTTCTTTTTGCTGCTTGCCATTTATTTATTTTTCTTTTTCCGTTTTATTTTCGATCTTTTTGTAGTGTAAACATCGCACTTGACACATATTGGAGAGAACCGGCAGTAGCGAAACTCCGCAAAAAACCGCCTCGAAACTGTAATCCACAGATAAACCCGTTCGACTCGTAGTCGAGCTATGCGAGAATTCGAGTGATAATGGGAGGAGCTTTAGCATCTGGAGGGGGATTCATTAACCGATCCCCAGTCGTCATTGCTGTAGTAACGATACGATACTCGGGCAAAGAGCGGAAGGGCTGTCATTTGTTTGTTTTTATTCCGCGCCAAGAAGGCGAAATAATTCAATTAAATGTCACGCAGTAAGACGAGAAAACTACGCAAATGAAGTGCAAGACCCGAGAGATATTGGGTGGTTTCTGGTCTGTTTTTTGTTGTGGTTGTTGCCTGAACTTGAGCCAATTGAATGCCAGACAGAGCAGCCGACAGCCAGAGATGGGGACGGAGGCCGGGAGGGAGCTTTCTTTGTGTTTTGCACTTGACTTTCGGCAAAACGTCGCCGTTTTATTGCCAAAAATAAAAGTTCACTTGTGTGGGTATCAAAACAAACAGAATGCTGAACGAGTTGCGATTCACTTTGTTCCAAGGCAGAGAGCCTTGACGCAAGCGGTTCAATGAACGTGCCGGCGGAAAAAGCTTGACAACGCGCTCCAAACACTGAACTAAACCCAGGAGGAGGTTGAGGTGTTGCCCGATTGGTATGCGCAATGGAACTGATCGCTCGATATTACTTATTGTATCTAAACGCAATTATTCTCGGTCGAAATATTCCATATCCACGAGCCCGTCTGACTTGCAGTTTTGTCAGCCGTTTAGCGTGTATCCGCTAAGGTGAAATATTGATGATAGCCTGTCATTAACCCTCTGAAAGCCCTCCCGTTCTGAGTTTCTAACTGCTGAACTATAAATGCCCTGAATGCCAATTAATGTGTTAACTTTAGACGAAAGTAACTAGCTAATGGTCTATGAAATTTCGTAATTTCTTATTATAATAATTATCTACTTAAGGCAATTAAATAAAAAAATAAAAAGGCATAAAAAAAGTGTATAACGCCTTTAAAAACGTTATCAGTACTAGGAAAAAATACACATTACTTCTAGGAACCAAAATAATCATATTATACCCTGAAAGTTGTTGAACATCTGTCAAGGAAATGTCTTTAAAAGCTAACTCAGAAGCTGTAAAATTTTTTCTTAGAACAACATACGCTCAACAATGTGTTTTGTTTTTTCCAGAAAATAAAAATTACTCATGACCTAACCACATTCTGTCTATGTTGTAAAAGATTTTAAAATTGTTTACCAATTAGAATGCTCTTTAAAAATAAATAATTTGCTTAAGGTAAAATCTAGAGGTTTTCTTTGTTAAAATTCCCCTGTCAAATTAAAAGCTTTTCTCGCAAATGAAATGTTTGCTTTTGATTTACGGTTATCTCTTCTCTCGGATGCTTTGTTATCCAGGTGGAAAGGGTTAACCAGTGTCCATGAAGGTCATTGCTCGCTGATGATGCCCACTGTGCAACTTGATCGCCGGCGACAGCAGGTTCCGTGCCCCCTACCTCCCCTATACATAGTTGCATTTTCCAAAGTTGCTGCATCTGTTGTGAATGCGGGCGTATGTATATTATATACTTGTGCACACACACTCACAGTTGGGGTCAGAGTGATAGCAGTTTGAATGGATAAGTTTTTTCTTCCTTAAGATTTTATACAATTGTACAAAGTATGTTAGCCTTTAATAAATTAAGGAAACGGTGTTGTAAAGCCGACCTGGGTGGGCGTAGCACCCCAGAATTCTGTATTATCTTGGTAAATCTTCCTGTATTTTTATGAGCAATGCCTATTACTGTGACCGCGTCTGCATATGTCCGTGGGTGCCCGTCGTTGCTGTGTGTGCGTGTGATAACGAGTCAGAAATGCGATTAGATTTCATTTGTGGCACTCAAACTAGCGATGGGGGCACAAAAATGCGAACTTCATTCATTACTCATACGCGAGGCGTCCCCTTTCGCATAAACCTGTTCCACCTTTTGGGCCAACGCCCCCCTTTGACCGCTACGCCCCTGTTGGCCGAGGGCTATGACTAATTTTTCGACCGGCTAACGGCACTTATCAACAACACGCACGTAAAAATCAACGGAACATATAAAAGCCAAGCGTTATCATAAATAACTAAAAAAGGTTAGCAGGGGAATTACATTTAAATGGGGGATCCTTAATAATTATAAGACACACTTAAGAAAAATTACGACAAACACAAAAGAGAGAAATGTTTGCCCCGCTCTCTTGCGCTCACCTGCAATGTTGCTGTCTTTATTGTTGTTTTACTTTTTGTTGCTGCTGCAGTCCGCCCGTGTGTTGGTCTGATGCGTTTGTGTGAGTGGGGAGCTCCGTGTGTCTGTGTCTCTTTGTGTGTTTGTGTGTGTGTTTGCGACTCCTCCTCCCCAAGTTTTCTAGTTTTCTATATTTTACGACTTTCTTTTCTTTCTTTCTCGGACTCGAATAGACACAGTCACAAGACGATGATGACGACGGCGACGTCAACAAAAACAGAAGGGCTGCGCGCACAATATCTCTCTCTAGTAGCGGGCGAATTTTACCCTTTGCACTTTGCACACCAAACGCGAATTATTATTATTAAATAATAGACTTAATATTTATAAATATTATTAAATCTGGCATCTGCTTTGCTTTTTTTCTGTTTCGATTGTAGAGCTCAGTGTGGCCAGATGAAAATTTAGCTATCCCCCTAAAAAATCTCAAAGAGTCAAAAGGGGGAAATCCCCTAAAAAATCCAGAACAAGTATTATTTTTATATAATAATATTATGTTAATGTTTATGTTAATTTAACCAAGTGATCTTCATATTAAGCAACTTTTGTTACTTTTGACGATTAAAACAAAATAAGCATAAGCAAAAATCCTTACAATACTATTACATTTTATTTATAAGTTTTATCTTTGAAATATTACGTAAAATTAAAAAAAAAACATTTTTTTCACGTAATCAATTTGTTTAACAATTTTAACCAAAAGTTGTTAAATTGGATTTTTGTTTTTGATAAATTTTAAAACAAATGTTTTGTTATAATCTCTCAAATATATAAATTAAACTCATTATTGATAAGTAAATATTATCTGGATATTTTACGAGTTTGGTTATCATAAATTCTACATACTTTAAAATGCAAATCATAATGCTGTTTTATCATAAACACAAACATAGCATAAAAAAACAAAAATTCCCCAAAAGAAAAAACCCTTCTGAGCAAAGAGTGATCCCAGATCCCAGATCCCATATCCCAATTCCCAATTTGTTAATATTTACCATTTATTTCAAAATTAATTATAAAAATATTAATAATATGAAAGCCACCTTGCGGTCGCTTCGATTTTCTAAAGGCCATCTACATTTAAGGATTTGGCGGCGCTTTGTCAAAATTCGGGTTAACAGAGTCAAACTTTGGGTTAACATGTATATGGGCGTAAAATTTCGAGTTAACATGTAAATGGACGAAGAATTTCGAATTAACATGTAAATGGACGTAAAATTAATATGTAAATGGGGTCGAATTGAAGCTGTTAAGAATAACAGTCTGCTAAAAGGAGAGGAGAGAGCCGAGAGCGAATCTCTCTGAGAGCTCCGTCGCTTTTAATACTAGAAACTACTAGATTCTGGATTTTAACCAAAGCTTCCAACCAAATCAGGCAAGTGGTTTTTTTTAGTATTATTTTAACCAAACAATATTATTTAATATTGTCCTTCAATTTACAAGTCAATCGGACCAATAATTTTGCAGGTATAACCACGAGGAATTAAAAAATTAGTTTTCGTGAGAATTAAAATTTCAGATTACACGAATTAAATTGCCGGAAATAAAATTTCTTTTTCAATTTAAATTTGCAAAAACAAATTTAGGAATTAACTAATAGCCTTTTTACACAGCCACTTAAAATCGCATCAACTTTTTTTCCTGCTGCGTCTGTTTACACAGAGTCTGAGTTGATGCAGTCAGATTTTGACGTTTGACATACGAAAAATAAAAAAACTGAAAATTTGTTTTCTTTTTTCCTGCTACAAATATGGATAAAATCAATACAATATTGGCATTAGCAAATGGAATGTTTTCCACAGCCAATGTCCTATCCACTAGGCTTCAGAAAATTTAAAGGGAGGAGAGTTATTCGCAGGTGGGTGCTGTAAAAATGGCATCAGAAATATTGCGAGCTCACTTGCAAAAGCAACTCTTTTTCTCAAAAATCTTATCTTAAAAATCACCTAAATATGTCCAAAATACTGAATTTAAGTTGGTATATATCATCTTATGTAGTCACACTAATGGTTGATGCGGAATTGATGCGACATTTCCTGTCCCTTTCTTACACATGTATTGCTTACGGAAAAAAAAGTCGTTGCTGCGATTTTCGAGAGTTGACGCAGATGCGCCTCTGTGTAAAAACACTATAAAGCCTAGTACTAAGATGAAAGAAAAAAATCCATAATCGGAAAACTTCATATAAAAAAAAAGAGAACGAAAAGAGCAAGAAGAAGAATTTTGTGGTATTTCGTTTGGTCGGGTACTAAGATGAACGGAATTCCGTGAGCGAACCGGGTAAAACGGTTGGCAAAAGACACTAATAAACAGCTGTGATTCCGTAAGCGAATTATATCAATTGCATATATTTCGTAAGCAGCATGCAGGGGAAGGGGGAGGAGGCAATCGCTGCTCGGTTGTAGCGCTTCGACAGCCGTGAGAATAATGTGGAATTGATAAAAGTCGTAAAGGCAAGCCATATTATATGCAATTTAGTACATAAATTAACTTTTTTTTGTGTTTTTATTGACAATTTTATTGCATATTTTTTTGATTGGCGGCGATGGCGGTAGCGCCACTATTATTTGCCTTCAACTCCATTACGGAACATTACATTAATAATACGCCCAATCAAGTTCGTTAAATTAATTTCTCTTTTTAAAGGTTATTTATAAAGTTTGTTTACAAAACACAGCTGGAAATACAAGTCAGTGTGACCGATCTTGACCGATTCTGACCA
>VNJW01005453.1:0-36977 GCA_008042615.1 Drosophila auraria | reverse complement strand
ATGTCGGAACGGTCGAAATCGGACCACTATATCCTATAGCTGCCATAGGAGTGATGGCGAAATTAATGTACAAAAATTTTTAATTTCTCTGTTTTTCAACGAATTTCTATAAATTTCGAGATATAGTCATTTTTTATAGTTCTAGAATTACGGTTTTAATTTCATTAAGATCGGACAACTATATCATATAGCTGCCATAGAAGGGATCCGTCGATTTATATGAAAATGTAAAATTCTACATGTAAAATGTAAAATTCTACATGTAAAATGTAAAATTTACAAAATTTACATAATTTGACATTTTTTTTTTGGTAATGCCAAAATGGATCGATTTTCAATGATCCAATTGCTGACTGCAAGGGTATATAAACTTCGGTTTACCGAAGTTAGCTTTCTTTCTCGTTTTTTCTGTTTTTGTGGGACACACCTTTCACTTGTCTTTGGCCTACGCACAAAATATTTTTGGTGTGTAGATTTTGTTTGTTGATTGCCGAAATCTTAAAAGACTTGTCAGTCAACACAGTTGACAAGGTTTCCGAGCTGCTAATTAAGAGTTATGATCGAAGAAACGTGCATAAATTGTGGGCTACCGATCTGGCCGTATCCCCACAAATATATCGGTAGATATTAAATAGAGATAACAATGCCCGGACTTTGGGCAACGCCTTGGCCCCCAGAGTAGTGGTGGCTCCAACTTGTCAAAAGCTAAACAGAGTTCCAACTCCGACTTGGGCCGCGCAGTTTTTGCGCTTGAATTGTGCGGCTTTTAGCACCCCGAAGGAAAAATGAACACGTTACAACCTCGCTGACTTCACATGCAGATGGACAAGTAACCACAGATGTGGTCAAGATTATAGTGGAAAATGTTAACAGGCTTGGGAAGGAAATATAGAAAAATTACAGGTTTTTAAGGTTTTTTTTTGTATGATAATAAGTGAGTAAATAAATATAATAAATATACTTTCAGAACTATTCTCTATAATCTAAAAGAATGTTTAATATATTTTTTTGTCTTATAATAATCTTAAAGCAGTAATAAATCTTATTTTTAGGTGATTTCTTAGTTAAATTTATTACAAGATCAAGATTTCTACACTCACTACAAGATTTACTAGTATTTTGATCTCAGTTGTTTATGCATCTCCTGACATGGCACTCGGCTTTTATCGAGCAGCACAAATTGAGTTTATTGCGCCGCCGCCTTATTGCTGGCAAATTACAGGTCGGCGCTTTTAACTTTGTGGCAGGATACACTGCAACTGCAACTGCAACAGCAAAAAAGAAGGGCAAAAGGGGTCTGCTAATGAGATGGGTCAAAGTATTTTGTATAACCAAGTTTATGCCGGGCTTTACCTCTAAATAAAAATATACAATGCAGAGAAAAAATTATAATTTAAATAAAACATAGGCAGGATATATGATAAGTTGTATATTTCTATAATTTAAAAATATGATATGGCCTTATTCATTTAATTTAATGATAAATATTAGGAATATTGCTAATCTATAGGTTAAGACATTTACTATTTCACATAGAATTAAAAAATTAAATACTAATATTCGTTTATGATTTGTTTTTTGAGAAAGACTGAGTTATTCACTACGACCGCTCTCTTCCGACTTTGCCTTTGAGAAATGCTCTTAATTTTTTCTCACCTCGTTGCATTATTTAACGCAAATTAAAATAATTTGCGGTTCCGTTTCAGCGCCCCAACAAAAAGGAGGAAAAACAGAAAAGAAATATCAGAAAAACACAGCAATCCATCTCTTGCGCGTGGAACAGGTTCGGACGACTGTTCAAGTGTTCAAGTGCGACAGTCCAACAAATTCAAGTGCAGCACGCATATGCAGCCGGAGAGTCTGAGCCAAAGAAAAGGCTCAGAGAAACACAGAGAGAAGGAGAGAAAAATGGGAAAAAATATTGCAATTTACATTTGCTGCAATTATGAAAATGAATTGGAAACTTGAGGCAGCAACAGCAAAAGCAACTGCAACTGCAACAGAAGCGGCGGCAGCAGCAGCAGAAGTTGCATTGCGGCAGCAACGTCAATGTCGGTTGGCCACCTTATAAATTGAAAACAAATGCAGTTGCATTTATATTTTTGTATACTCTTCCGTATTTGGGAATATAACAGCAAAGTTAAATTTAATTTGTTATTTGAGGTTGTAATTAAAATTGTTAAATGGAAATTTTAAATGGAATTAATAAATAATAATACTCATTTTCGATGAGTTCTATCTGTTATTCAATCTTGCTTTCAATTTGTTTTATGCTAATGTAATACCAAGCTTAATCTAATCTAATCTTTTAATAACTAAGTCGTACTAATCTGTTGTAGTTATTCTAGTTTTAACATACCTTGAAATGTCATAAGGCATTTAGCGCTTGAGTGAAATTTTGAGTTATTGGTGAAGGAACGAGTGGTGGCAAGTGATTTATAATGCTTGCTATATATTTAAATACACCAAACAAACTTAGAAATAAAAATATAATTAATTTATTGCTAAAATACCATTACAAAATAATTTATTTCCGCCACAAACTTTTTCTTTCAAACAAAATGCTTTTCTGTTCTTAAAATAAAAGTTATTTTTCAACGAAGTCTTTAATTTAATTCAATTTCAACACTTTCATTTGCTCCCTTTTTACTTAAAAGGGTATCTTAAATTTCGCTTTCCATAATTTAAATAAATTTCTTATTACATTTTGTGCACTTTTTCCTTCTTTCTGGCTGTCTCTTTGTTTGCCGTTTGCTGCTTCCGCACTTATTATGACAGGTGACAACACTTGAGGCGCGCCGAGGAGGAAATGAATGTGTCGTTGCTGCTCCTCTCTCTCTGCACCCTTTAGTATATAAGCTGGGATGCCGATGCCGATGCCCTGGACTCCGCCTGGCTTAACACTAGGGGTGTATTATCCACTAAGTTGTTTTTAAAAGCAAGACAAGCCATAATTTCTTTCTTACTGCGAACTGACGGCGAGGCAAGACTTGTTAACTGCTTTTGGCATGCAAATGAGACATTAGTCAACGGCAGTCGTACGAACGTACCCTATATCGTATCGGGGCTATATATAGCATAAAACCCTTCATCGACGGGGGGCCCATAAACAAATAAACACATTTTAACCCCTTTTTTTTGGGGTTCAGCTGCTAGCTGCTCCTGCGCTTAACCCATTCCCACCTGCCAACGCACATGGCTTAGACAAAGGCATTAACAAATTTACTCCTATTCCGTTAATAGTTTGGCGCCCTGGCACCCAGGAATACATATTTTCCTTTCTATTTTTTGTATTTTCTGTGTGTGCGGAATATGTTGTTCATGTTGTTTTCCTCTTTCTATGTTTTTTACGACACAAAAGACCTGGAATTACTTGCACCTTTGATGTCGGGCCGTTTATTTGTTTGCCTCCATGCCGCCCTGCGAATTGCATGTCAGTCAATCCAGGGTAATGCCTAATAGACTGCATTGTTGATAAGAAACTACCATATAACACAAATCAACACTTGGAAAAGTGTTATGCTCCCCCCTTTGCTGCCTTTACTGCCGCCCATTTTCATTGTGCCGCGCTGACAGAAAATCAATTGCAGCCTGTAGTTGGAAAATCCATCCAACATATTTTCCTGTTGACAGCAATTTAATATTATCGCAAAGTTATTTTCTGCACGGACCTCAAGGAGCACATTCCCTGTGAGCATGCAAGGACTGAAAGGGTTTGGATAGGAGTGCGTGCGCTGAGGTTTTAGGTTTGGTTAAAGGTCGAAATGAGAAGGTAACTGGGTAATGGGTATAGCATTATGAATAGCAAAATATTCTAATAATAATATGCATTCAAAATACATTTTTCTAGTTATTCAACTGATTAATAAATTCAGAAACCATTTTAATGTTTATTTATTTAAAGAAAATAAGAACCAAGCTTTTGATTAAATATCTAAAGATACTCTTCCCAATTTAATAAGACAGAACTAAATTTTACGCATGGTCGCTCTTAAATAAAATTTATCAATGTTTGTCACACTGATTTTAGATTAATTTCTCAATTATATATATAAAAGCCAATAAAATTAAGTTTTAAACTTAGAAGCATTGACAAATATAACCTTGGAAAATAAAAAAAAATCTTTGTTCTTCCTTAAACATGGTCACATTTAAATCAAATTTATCAATCCTGGTCACATTAATTTTTGATTATACTAAAAATTTTTTAAAGTATACCCAAATCTTTTAACTAAAATAAATTATAAGACTTATCTCCTAAAAGCTGTGTGCTTATTTTTCTCTTTATAAATGTTCCCATTTTATTATTTTACTTTTTTGGTTCAACACCCTCTCCTTTGAGCTGCTCGGTTAGAACTTTAGTGCCCTGTGACTCATAAACCGCGACACGCATTCAATCATCCCAAACCTCACACCCATGGCATTGGAATCACGGTTCGCAAACAGGATTTCACTTATCATAAACAAGATGGCGCCACGTGTGGTCCTGCGGACGCGAGCATCGGTGAGTGGCTTTAAATCAAAAAATGTAAACAAGTGCAAAAATATCAATAAAGAATGCGGGGGTGGAGGAGCGCGAATGGAGCTCGAGGAGTCCGGGACTCAGCATGTTGTACATTTAATTTTCAACTTTTGACATATTTATGATAACTTGGGTCATTTACGTGCAACCTTTGTCTGGTCGAGGAGCCCCAGAAGAAACGATTGTGAGGCGAACGCAGAGGATGCCAGGTGGAACAAGTCCAAAAAGGCGCATGCGTGGCCCAGGCACTGAAGGAAATAAAATGTAATAAATACTTTGGAAAAATATGGAACGCTAGGGTTTATTTAAAGAAAAAGAAATATACTTCTAGAGAGGATTATCTCACATCAAAAAGTAATTAAAAATAAAAACCAACTGTTGAGGATACTTGCAACATTGAAAACATATTTCTTTCTTAATCAATAAATATTTTCCTCGATTTTTTCTCCCAGTGCCCCACTTGGCGAAGGCATTCCTTGGCAGACATTCAGTCAGCCTGCCGGCAGGACATCGTTTAATTGCGAACAAGTTTTTTAACACGATGTCGGACAACCTCCGGGTCTTGTTTGCATAAGAATCAAGTTGCGGGGCAACACGTTGCCAGCTGAAGTCGCATATCGTGCTCGTCGTCCCCGATTATCCTTTATCCCCTTAGGGATACTCTCGCGGATCCGTACTGCCCTCCGATAATGAGTCTTAACCATTCGTTTTATTGATCGCAGCTGCCCTTGGGCTCTGGGATATAGTGTGTAGGGACAATTGCGAGCGGCGATCTCGCGGCGGTGATAACGCGCTGAAAGCCACACCGAAAATTAATTAATTTATGAGTCCGTCATCCGGCGAATGCCGAATGCTGAATGCTGAGAAATGCCGCACTGATGAGCATAAAATTGCCACGGCAAATGTGCATTGCTAACCCACATTTCGCATGTGGCATGGACACCATAAATTCCCCAGCAAATGTTCATGCTAATGAGCGACACGCTAACTGGGCCAGCTCAACAATTGCCGGCGGAACCGGAGCCAGAACATAGCCAGCCGACCAACCATTTTAGGATATACTCATTGGCCGCGGCTCTATATCTACCGGGTGCACTGGGGAATTTATTTTTATTTAAAAGGAAATTTTACTAAGAGAAATCGGTGGGAAAAATGCAAGCTTAGTCTTAGTTTTTATTTTTTTTTAGGGCTTTCATATTTATCTTTAGTTATTTATTTTTTTATTATTATTACATAAAATTCGAATATATATTTACTGATTTTAAACAATTTATCAAACATTTTAAGGGACAAACATTTGAATAGAGATTAGACTAAATGTTTCTTATCAAAAAATAATGATTAAGTGTAGAATTCGTCTTATATTAATAATAAACAAGTGAGAAAGCTACAGTCGAGTGACCGACTGTGAAATTAAATAGCACACGGACATGGAAAAAACAAAAAGTTGACAAATAAAGTCAAATGTTACTAAAAACATATTGAGCAACGTTCAAAAAAGACTAATTCTGCAGCTGTACGCAGCTGCATTACGAATTAATACTGCGCCCGAAAGCACGCAACACTTTTTTTCGCTACTGCCACCCAAAAGCTAAGTGCTCAGACACGCGAAATTATTCCTAAGCAGTGCGATAGAGCGAGAGAGCATGAAAGCATGAATTGTTTATTTTACTCAAATTTGCAGAGCACGTCCGCAATCGCCTTCTTATTAAGTCTATCTGTTTACTTTAAGTTGAAAATTACGCCTATAGCTAATATACCGTTTTTTATTTTTTTCGGGGGCGGAAGTGGGCGTGGCCAAATTTTAAAACAAACTTGATCTGCGTGCAACAGATTCCAATGTTGTCACCAAATTTGGTAACTCTAGCTCTTATAGTCTCTGAGATCTGTTGTTTCACACGGACGGACGGACAGACGGACAGACGGACAGACGGACAGACGGACAGACGGACAGACGGACATGGCTAAATCGACTCGGCTGGTGATGCTGATCAAGAATATATATACTTTATGGGGTCGGAGATGCCTCCTTCTGCCTGTTACATACATTCTCGATTGGCACTAACTTATAATACCCTTGTACCCTATGGGTACCGGGTATAAAAATGTTATGTTCCATGCGTAAAATAAAGATAAATCTAATAATAAGTCTTTTTAACATAATCCAGGTAAATATTTTTTGGAAGTGTATATATAATTTCTCAATATAACGGCTGCAGATCGAGGAAAAAAAGAAATAAAATTTAAGTGTAACTCCTGACTATGACTGGACTATGACTATGACGGCGACTGCTCCTCCGACTCCGACTCCCTGGCTTAGTAAATGAAGCTTGAGCAGGCCATGTCCTTGCCTGGCATAACTCATAATTTTTCATTTTCCGCCTGCTTTTCCCGCTCGTTTCCCTGAGAGCAGCGAGCTTGGGCCCACACACGACTGAATGCACAGGAAAAAATTAAGTATTCGATGGGTTAATCTTAGGAAAGCTTTATTTAATAAAAAAAGAAGATGCCTAGAGTTTATATGTGCGCTTATCTAAACAAATTTTAGCTACGTTGAATACTACGAATTTTTTAGCGAAAATTTACGGAAGAAGGCTGTTTCTCTTTCAAAAAAATATTAAGTTCAAGCTCTTGATGTCTGTCACGGACCATACTTTTTGAGTTAAGTTTTAGAACAGAAATTAGATATGAAGAAGTTCTTTTTTTCTTAACTAAATATATTTAACCAAAATATAAAATATAAAATATAAAAATAATTAATCCCAATTATTAAAGAAAATGTTTATTGTGTGTCCCTTCTTCGCCACAGCGTCTGCGGCTTAATTTACACTTTTGTGCCTGGGCGCGTGTTTATCGCGGCCACAAAATCTCTTTTGGAAACTTGCACACACCTTCGGCAGGATGGAAGGGTGAAGGGATGTGTGTGTGGCTTATATATTGTAGGAGTGGGTGCTATGTGGTGGCAGTGGATATACGAGTATGTGCTATATGGCTCTATGGTTCCGAGAGCGCTGCATTTTTTTTTTATAAGCTGCCAACATGCGAAAATGGGCTTTAGCAGTTGTTATGAGTGTTAACACTCATGGATATGCCTTTGGACCCACAACTGGTAACCGGTAACCGGTAACTGCCAACCGGGGGAACTCTCGTATATTTCCAGGCATTGCCACCGAAACCAAAAATAAAGAGAGAACCAAGACCGGCGACCCTGGCCAGCTTGGGTGCTCCTTGGTTCTTGGTTAGGAAAGGTGTGGGAGTTAAGGAGGTGTATTAAGAAAGGGAAATTTAGGATTTATAAGGATATTATTTAGTGTGCAGTTACCTATTAAACTCTTAGTTTGTTTAATAAATATACGTAATATTTTACAAGGTATCAACTATTCGTTTGTCAAGACCCTGAACCGTCTCGTACATTATTTTCTGGTGATATAATATTTTTTACAACCGCCCTTCGCTCGCCCTTCCTTCTCCTATTTCACGGCATGCCCATGCCCAAGCCTGGCATTTGTAATTTGCTGTAAATGTTGTAAAATGCCTGGCGTGTAATTAAATTAATAACAAAAAAAGGCCAACAGCACTGAAACACGAAATAAAAACTTGGGTGGCAAAAAACGAGCAGTGAAAGTTTTGCAGTTATTAGTACGTTATAAAAATAGTTTTCGAATGGGTTTGTACTTCCCCCAGTCCCCATGTTTTCTTTTTACGATTATTTCCGAGCCTTTTGGCGTGGCTTTAATTAGCGTGTTGACCACCGAGCTGAGCCTTCTGGCCAGGATTTGATTGTGGAGAAAAGGTGACACGGAATTATGAGAAATGTCAACTGGGAGGGTCACCAAGTAGCAGTTGCATGGCCAGTAAGTAATTCGGTGCAAGAAAGGGGTGTGTGCAAATGCAGTTGCATATAATTATCGAAGGCTAGTTAAGGTTCTGCACTTTTAATTGTTGCATATTTTTTCATATATTTTGTAGCCCCCTTAAAGCCAAACAAGCTAACCCGCTGTGACACAAAACAAGGTTTTATGAATGAACCGAAATTCGTTTTGGGGATTCGCTTCGGAGACTCTGTGGCTACCTGGGAGCCACCACCACCACACACGTCATTCATAATCGCTGCTAACAAATGTTGATAAATGAACAAATTATTAACCGAATACGGAGTTTGTTTTTTTCATTTTTTTTGGAGGTCTCCCCGGGTCGCTTGATTTAAATAAATTGTGCCATTTATCATGCAGCAGCCGCCGAACAAAGCCGGACAATATAATGTTGAAATCATTGGTTAGCCATTTGAGTGCTGGAACTTTTTCATATGTAAATGGATCGAGAGACCACCCGAAGTACGTCTTCTAAGCTGCGTGGAGAGCTAGAGAGCTAGAGAGCTGCAGAGCTGGTGGAGAGTGCATTATTAGCCGGGGCTCTCGCTTATCGATTACAACTAATCGTGATTAAGTGCATTCCATTTGAGATGCAGCATGAGTTGCACACTCATGCAGACAAGAAAAAAATAAATAAAAGGTGAAGGAAGGTAGAGAGGAGCAAGACAAATTAATCGACGCGATCAATTCCGCGACTCTCCGCCGCTGCTGATTTCGATCTTCGACACTTTTGTGACCAGTATATTCCCCGATCCGATCCGATCCTATCCCGAGCCAGTGTATCCATCCCTGTATTTCGCCCAGTCACGGGCGCTGGCTCAGCATTTCTGGCGGTGTTAAATAGCTTGTTTGTTGAGCAGCTCCCCCCACACACACATAGCAGATATTATATACGGATACGCCCGACTGTCTAACACTGGGGATTACACTCGAAAAAGGATTATTAAGGGGATTTTTTTATTGGGAAAATAATATAAAGAGGCCTTGTATTATATTATAAATTTCAAATCACTGTCTTATCTTGTATTAGGGCTTTTTAATGAAAATATTATCTTTAATTAAAAATAAATCACTTTATAAGGGTTTATGATGAAAAAACCGTATTTAATTAGATAGAAATGTAGATAGAAAACATAAATAGATAGAAAACATCTTTATAAATAATAAATTACTATGAGTAACTGAAAGGTTGATTAAAATACAATTTCAATAGTTGTATAATCTTAAAGTTAATGCCTTATTTTATACTTTTTTACAACAAATGTTGAGGCGTGTTAAGGTATTTTGCTATCTAGATATTTCTTTGATACTTTCTTTTAACCTTAGTAAGTTAAAAACTCAATAACATTAAGTAATATTTTATATTTTCAATACTTAAAGTACTAAAGGATAGTATCCTAATTTAATGTAATTTTTAAGGTTTTTTAAAAATTTTCTTTAACAGTTTTCTTAAAAAGGGGTGTATACTAAATACTTTCTAATGAATGATAAAAGATGCTCAAAGCTACAGGAATTATAGCTCAATAGCAAATTCTAATTGATTTCCGACAAATTTCCAATGAGATACCGCCTTAAATAAAATATTTAAAAAATTCAAATATATATTTAAATTCATATAAAATATTTCTCCCAGTGATGCGTACCGGGATTAGCCTTCTCGAATAACTCACGACGATCGCTGTTGAGATTGTCAGTCAGTCAGGCCCTCTCAGTGGGTTTTATTAGCACTCGACATTGTTGGGCTTTTTGAAGTGTGTTCCTGCTTGTTTGCGCTGATGTTGCAACAATGACGCGACACAAATGCGGGGCATAGAAATCGTTTATGGACACATTTTCCCCCAAGTCATGCCTCCCCGAAGTCAGGCACGCGTCAAAGTTGATCCGGGGTCTTGCATTTGATCTCCAAAGCATTTCTGGGTCATAGCCGCTGAAGGTTCCCAAAAAAAACTCAAAACTCGGCCAAGACTTACTGACTCGACCGAAAAATTAAAATAAAAAACTGCGCTTCCGTTTCGTATCGGGCGGCAATTCCAGGAATTAAGTCAAACATTTTCACACACTCTCTTATATCACACTTGCCATATCAACAGTTATGGCCCTGAATCGAGGCATATATAGCATATGCTATATCCCCCGATCGTATGACGGATGGAGCGTGCAGCGCCCGCTGCTGTCAGCCAAACTGCAGCGACTGCAATTCTCGCAACGGAAGAGAGTCTCACTTCGAGACAAAATATAAAAAACAAAAGCGAAAGAACCGAAATATGTAAAAATAAATATAAACGCACATGTAACAACAACAAAAAAAAAGGCTGACAAAAACCTGGTACAAATTATTATGAAAAATTGCGCGCTCACGAGAAAATTATTTGCCAAAAAAAAAATACAACAAGAAACTGGAAAAACTTGTTGCGAATACAAGTCTTTTGCCCAGAAAGAGATGGCAAAATATACTACATTATGTTCGCGAATCGCGATATACTGGTACTGGGCCCAGGCACTGGTAGTAGTAGCCGCTTTTCTAGGCGACCAACCAAGACTGGTTGCTCGCTTGGCCGACAAAGTTGCGTGGGCTTTATTGGCAGTTTCGCGGTAGTGTGGAAAATATTTGGCTGAAAATTGTACAAATTAAATTAACGACATGGCGGCTTTTTGATATATAGTATGAGTGTGTGCACGGTAATGGGTCGGGTCGTCGTCGGCGGGCCTAGTCGTAGCCCACTCAAGATAGTTTTAAAGTATTTGGTTGGGCATATTCGAATGGGTATAAATTCTTAGTGTTTTGCTAGAAATTAAGTGTTTAACGATTGTGTCACTTTTAAAATAAATTATGAGGTATTGTACTGCACAAACTTATGACTTTTTGAGGGTTTTCTTTGAAGAAAGAAGAATTTTAAGGGGTCATTACAAGAACTTTTGATCTTAAATTAACAAAAACAGGCTCGGTAATATCGTGAAATAACAAAATTATATAGTAACAATACAGAAAACATCATAAAATTATTATTACATTTAAAAGGAAAACTTAAAATATAATTTATAAAAAACCTTGTTATAAAGAAGTTGATTTTTAATTTGCTGGAATGTTTTCTTAGTTACTTTGTTTTTCTGGCTGGTGTTTCTTAACAGTATCTCAACTTTTCTTCCTGAAAAAATATGTATTTCTTTACTGTCTATTTTTAATGAGTTGCCTTTAATTAATTCCCCTAGCAACATTGTATTTATTTTTTTAGCACCATTAAACTGATCCCAGGATACCTCGCCGTCGATGAGTGCAAGGTGCTGTGCCAAACATCCGTTCACATGAAAATGCTGAACAGCGGCGGCTTGTTGTGGGGTCGATCTGCCACACTCGCTCACACACACTCACACTCGGATTCACACTCACACCCATGGCACTCGCAGCGGGTGACAAGCGTTCCATAATTTAGACGGCTGTTCATCAGCGGACCACGCAGCCCAGCCACAAATCCATCAACAGTGGCGCCTGCATTCGAGTCTGGCTTTTGGTTTTGGGCCTGAATTGGAGTTCACAGAGAGAAAATAATAAATATTATTAAGAGTGTTTTTGTAAATTATTTGATATTAATATTATACTTTTAAAGAGATTTTATGGCTTAATTCTGAATTTATACATGAATTCAGAAACAGATATTATTTTTTACTCATTTACTAAACAATTATAAACTAAATAAATCAAATCAAATGAAATAAAAGTAACAAGGATTGCTCAAATTTTGTTTTTAAGTTGATGACGAGATCTGATAATATTTTCCTTATTAAAAATAATAATTAATAGTCTATAAATGTTAAAAAGCGGTATTAATTCCTTTAAAAGTTTACCTTATTTATTAGAAATTTTAAAACCAATAAAATCCTTGGAATTTCTATTATGGATTACCCCTTTTTTCTCCCCGTGCAGTTGCATCACTTGTCTTTCGATTTTTGTGCCAGAAATTAATGCATGTAATTAATAACGTGGCTTGGCAATTGTGTCTGGTTCGTGGAAGCCCAGTTCCTGCCACCAGGTTTCTTCTATTTTCCATTTGCTGGCTCTTATTTTGTATTCTATTTTTTTGGTGGGCTTCACCCCGGTGTTAATGGGTGTGTGTGTGCCTGCCATTGTTGTGTGGTGTCCACAGAACTGGGCCTCGGATTCCTGTAGTTACTTCTCGTAGACCATTAATCACAGCATCTTACAAGTGCGATCAGGAACGAAGCTGGGGGACTTGATCCCTCCGAAAGGTCGAGAGAGTCTTAAGGTTTAAGGGCGTTGCGAGACTGATATCAGGTAGCACTTGATTGGATTTAACCTTGTTCGTGATCCTTTTGATTGAATGGTGGCTGTGTGAATGATGGCAACACGTGTAACTTGATTTCTTGATAAAAAAAAAAGAGAGGGAGTTGCGATGGGTTCTTGGAAGCAATGAGTAAAATATTGTGATGTAGATTTGCATGTAAAAGAAAAGCTTATAATTTTATTCCTTTAAATTTTCGTTCAAACATTAAAAAATCATATTACCTTTGAGCATTTTAAAAATAAATCACCTTGAAAAAATCGCATTACCTTAAAGAGAAGTTCCCCAAAGGCTGTATGTCCCTGACATCTCCCACAGCTAGAAGTGAGTGTTCCAAGGACTCTCTCCTGTAGCTCCAGGCTAAATAACTGCCATAATGTCGCACGTCCGGCAGTGCAACCTTGAGATCCTCAAGATCCTTGGAAACTTTCTCAGCAAAGACGCACAAAAACTTGTCACCAGCTCCTGTCGCGTGTCCCTCAACTGAAGCAGCACGACGACGACTACTTAAACAGTCTCCCAAATCGCAAGACAAAGCACTGACTCGACAATACCTCAATATCCATGAGCATATCGGGAGACAATGTGGAATCAATAAAATTTTACAAGCGCTGACGACGACACCCGCGGTTGCCGAAGGATATATCCTTCGATTTTTGGCAACGGACCACGCGTAAACCATTATTAATTTTTGTAAATGCGCGTGTCAAATGTCAAACACTAAAAATCAAGGTGAGCCAGAGTCATAGCCCTTGCCCTTGCCTTTGGCGTTGCCATTACTAGTTTGCAACTCAAGGACACTCTAGGCCATAAAGTCATTTAGGCCCAATCAATGCCTTTATTGTAATGCCCATAATGAAGTGCCACACGCAGTTAATGGTCCTGCATTTAAGGTAGTAGCCTT
Source organism: Drosophila auraria (assembly GCA_008042615.1). NCBI lineage: Eukaryota > Metazoa > Arthropoda > Insecta > Diptera > Drosophilidae > Drosophila > Drosophila auraria. Next base: position 23,381 of record VNJW01005453.1, on the reverse strand, counting down.
GACAACCCCGGCAAGGTCATAGGTCACATATATATAGGGAAAAATCAAATCTATCCTAATTAGTTGAATTACTTACTTATTTGTAATTGAGCTGTGAGCTGTACGCTATATGCTAATGTTTTCATTATGGCTAAGTACTTCCGTTCTAGTTCTTGATTTACCTTCCAATTTCATCACACATTCATCACATGAGGAGGAGTTGCAGCCTTTTCATGTGGTTTTTCATGTAGTTTTATGAGGGAAGAGTATGAGGATTAGGGAGAAAAATATTAACAGTCTAGATTTAAGGCAGAAAAAATATATAATAATTGTATAACAAGTTAGAAATAATTATAGGTTAAGTAACAAGCTTAGACTTAAATAATTGCGTATTAGAATATATTTTAGAGTAAATTTTATAGATGAAATATTATATTTTTTTAAACGTAATGGAAACTAAAATCATTATCAGGAAAATTACTCATTTTAAATGCTTTTCTCCCCCTTACAAAAGTATTCCCTATACTATTTAGAGTATTCCCCATTCGTTGATCGTGATCCCCAAATTAAATCCCCATTTATTATGGTGTTTACTTTGTCGCCTGCCGCCTTAAATATCATTTTACTATTGTTTGTGTCCATAAAAAAAAGGGCAGCCCCCATAAGCTTCGTTTCAGTTTGTTTGTTTTCGGTTTCGATTCATTTAAAAAGTGTACATCATGTGGCCATTAGCTTTGATGTTGTGCCGAGGGAAGCCGCTCCTCCTCCCTCAGTGCCGACGACAATTACGCATATTATTTGCACAAATTACGCATGGCAAATTATTTGTACATATATTTTATTATTAGTGGACTTTCTCGTTATGCGTGGGCGACGGGCACGCAATCCACGGATCCGTGATTTCGAGGCGGAGTCACCGCTCTCTAACAAATTGTTAACAACTTGATTATGCGTCTAATGGCGAAATTGCAGGAACGGAAATATATATATTGGTAGGACTGGCTATATAGACCACGACCAACCCCAATTTGATATTTTTACAGCCATAACTTGACCATAATTGCGCCTTTTCCTGCTCCTATATATGTATGAGCAATTTGCTGTTGCCACATCACAGGCGACAGTTTCTCTCCAACCCATCAAAGACCCCAAAAACCCAGAAAGAAAAAAAAGGAAAAATGTGACGACGACCACATGAAAGCGGCCAGAAACATAAACATCTACTTAATGATTTCCCTAGATATACATATAGATGAGAGTATCTGCCGCCGCTGTGTCTTCTCCATTCATAATTCAGTGGGAGGCGAAAAATTCATTGTTGTTTACATAGTAAATTTATACTTTTTTACAACATGTTTCCATTATTTTAGTAGTGAGTAAACACACAGCCACATGTGGCACATTTCTGTGCGGTTGCAATTGTGAACTTCAAAGTCTCGGAACGTGCAGACTGCTTGGCAACAGCCAGGGAAAATATTATAGACTAACCCAACTCTATTCCATATCCTGCACTTGAAATTCCATTTCTTTTCCAGTCACATCTTGAAGAAAATATCGATTTCAATAAGGGAAATTGTGGAGTCCAATAAAGACGTAGTATTGAGTTTGGTTATGCTTAATATGAGTTGGATCTCAAAGACCTTTGCTTTGGGATAAAATCTAAAGTTTGAGGGAGGGATTTATATTTAACAGAAATATTGTAAATATATTTAAACAAGTTTAAAGTTGAAATTAAAGGGGTTTAAATTACTTTGATGTAGAATAAATAAATCTGTATAACTTCAAACCTATAAGGAATTAACACATTCTATCTTAATTTTCCCTTGAAATTCTCCAACAATTTATTTCCCTGTGCATTTTCCCTCAAAAAAGAATAAAAGATCACATAACAAAATTAGCAATTACATATCGACACCCAGAATAAGACTCGGACCGCTGTTCCCACGCACACGTCGTGCCAGTCGGGGGATATACGATATATATACACATATTGGGAAATATGTTTGGCCATAAAAATGACAAGTGCCGAACTCGGAGGAACATCAAAGCCTCGTGAGTCGTGTGGCACGTACACACATGTGGCAGTAATAATGAGACAAGTGCAACATACTTGCAAAATGTCATTTGGTGTCAATAATTTCGGTCCCAGGGACCAGCACCCGCCAAAAAAAATATATAGTATATTCCCATCAAAAACGGTCGTTGGTGGTTGAAACCCACATTTCCCAGTGAGAGGGTAAAATTGGCAAATGACAGAAAATTCACCTAACGATGCAGATACATCTATATATACAGAAAGTGTGGGTAATTTTCCAGGGGTTGTGTGTTTCTTAACCTTTTTCCCTGACAGGTTGGAAAATAAGTTAATAATTTCTTGTTTACTTGGCTTTCGTCGCTCTTGGGGGCGTAGTCTTGAACAAACCTTGAGGGAAACAGATAGAAAGAGCTGACCAAGTTCAAGTCTGCGTTTTAAAGAGTTTCGTTGGCCCTGCCCTTCTGCATCGGCTTTATTTATTTTTTATTATTTCTATTAAGACATTATTAGCACAGATATTTATGCGACACAATCTTTTTCTTCTGTTTTTGCTTTTTGCATACACATAAATCATTCAAGTCGTTGGCTGTATTTTTTATTAACGATTTTTGCATATATTTATACTAATCGAAAAGGAAAGAGAAAACAATTAAAAGATTCGTGTCGAGCCCGCAGATTTTTTGTATTTACAACTTACCTTGTTGGGTTTTTAGTATTTTCTGCCTTTCTCTGCTGAGCTGCTAATGAAGTGAGTTTCTGTCCGCTTAGTTTTATGTCATTCGGAGGGGGGCGAGTGAGTGTTTGTTCAATCCAACCAGAAGTTAATTTGATTTTTTATTTTCTTGTGTTTTCATTTGCATGCTACATGGCCAGAACACGTTTTTTGATTTTACAAATTCGTTTCGTTGGATTTTTTCGTTGTTTTTTCGCTTTGAAGGTATCGCATAACGTACACACAACTCATATCTTATGCTTATCTGCACTCAATGGCAACGTTTCATCAAAATGTCAGCGTATATCATAGAAATCAATAAATTTCAACTTGCCAATGCACAGGCGAAAAATTATACAAAAAAAGGTTAATCGAATTTATTGTGCTGGCATTTTGCATAACTTTGTTTTTAACTCATATTTTATATGAGTTGTTGGTGGGTTTTAAAACAATGGAATCTTTAAGTGTATATTCGGTTTTAAATTTATAATTTTGGGGTATCTTTAGAAAAAAATATTATATTATGTTTTATATGGAGAGAATATTTCAATAAGGCTTTAAAATATTATATTGTTATATAAATAGGGACAATATTTGTAAAAAGTCTTTAAAATAAATGTTAGGTAAACAGGAAAATATTTTTTAGGTATAAAAAAAAATCCATTAGTTCATTCTTTAACGTGTATCAACTCTAAAAAATAGTTTTAAAATAAATCCAATGCCTTTCTATTTTATATGAACTTTTTAAATACAATTTTAAACTAAATTAAATGCAATTACCCATCTCCTAGTCTCCCAACCTCTCACACATCCATTTCTTTTTCCAAACCGACCATAAAGTCACACATTAAGCACCCAAGATTTAACAGAATTTGCTCATTTCGCACTAATTTGCAACTAATACCCAGAGTCTGGGTCCGAAAAGGCCCAAGCACTGACCACAAGACAAAGGCCAGTCTGGCAGAGGCGATTGTCTGAAATGTTAAGCCTTTTAATCAATTGCCAAAAATACAAAAAGACCCAGACTCGCCACACACATGATTCTAACCCCCCAGAGGAGAGATTTCAGTTCATTTCGAGCGGCATTAAGTTCTCATTGAGGGGACAGCCTAGGTTTAGTTTTGGTTTTCCCTTTTCTGGGATTTTAATGGCAGCCAAAATAAAGCTAAGTCCTGCCAGGGAAAACTCCCCTTATTGTAATATAAAAATCAATTTTCCTCTTGGCAATTACTGTTATGTGGGGGCGTTACAAACAATTTCTCTATATTTTTCCCAAAAAAACTTTGTTGGGATTTTGTTTTTCGCCTCTGCGGTTGCATGTGTAAAATGTATTTGAATATTTGATGAGTTTGACAAGTTTGATTCGTTGGGACAGTGACAAGCTGATAGACAAAGGTTCCCATTCCAAGATATGACATGAAAATTGTTAATGATATATGAGTTTCGTTCTCCGATTTTCCCATCATCTCCTATCGGCTTCCATGTATCCATCTAATTGATTTCGTTGTGTGTCCAGTCTAGCATGTTACTTAGTCAGCACAGCCTGACAGTTGGACAGTTTTGTAGGACCTGGGCTGTGTGTGTTTATAAAGTCATTACCGGGAGGCAAAGGTGGCTAGCCAGCTGGATTTAGTGGACGGAGTTCAAAGTGGCATGGGTTCTGTTCCAACCTGCACATCATCATCATCATCGACACTCAGCGACACTTAGCTACTCTCAGCGCTTTTTGTTTGGCTTTTGCCTTATCTACAGAGGAGCTTCTATAACGAGGACGAGGAAAATATAGTTATATGGGACTGAGAACTTTTATAAATTTTTTATTCATATCTTGTACAAAATTAATAATATTTTCCCTTAGTTTGAATAAAATATCACCCATATTTAAGTAAAATATAGTGAATTGAATGGAAATTTGTGCAAAAATCTTAAAAGTAAACTAAATCCTTTCTTAAAGATATAAATAATGCTCTTATTTTGTAAAGCTATACATAATAGATCTGTTAATTAAGGAATTTATGTATTAAGAAAAATAATAACCTTAATCCTCGAGCTATAATATCTCCCATTGCAACCAGTGCCATTTCATGCCACAAAAGCCACACTGTAATAATTTCCACTATTGATTTTTATGCAATTTCATTTAATGACAAAACAGTGGCTAACAAAAAATGTTAATTTCTACAAATTTTCACCGTGGCGCCAAGGTGACAAGGGATTTGGTGGCACCTCCTCCATGTCACGGCTGTCCATAAACGCAACGCGCACACACCGCAGCTCGCACACACTCTGGCACACGTGCCGCAGCACTTGGGCGCACGTGCCCCGCCCACTCGGCCGCCCATCTACCGTTAGAGACATTTTGCCCGATCATGTTTGGGTTAATGAGTGGGGCGGGGCAGGGGCCGCGTTGATTGCTGGTTCAACTTGCAACGTCTCGAGCGCGCGTGGCAGGCATTTCAAGCTTCATTCTTGGCGGCATTTTTTGGAAAGTCATTGTTAAGAATTCCTTCGAAATTGATTTAAAATATAAGGAAAATAAATTAACAGAATCTGGTATAAAATAAGGTTAAAAAGTATCTTTTCATATTTATTTCTATTATCAGAAGCTGCTATTTAATTTCATAAAATTCCTTGGTACTATTGTAGCATTCCCTTCTTTAATATTTAATTTAATTAACCTCAAAGCTTCAATTACTCCAAAATAAATACAAGAAGAACCCCATTTAGTTTCTGTAAAAGAACTTTAAGCCATAATTCACTTGAAAAATATGTTGAATTTTAATGGGTTCATTTTCAAATCGATTTCCCTTCGCCGGCATAAATCAATTCCGTGCACAGCCCACCCACACGCCCCTCCAATTAAGTGGCTCAAATATTTACAAACGCCCCTTTTGGCGTTCAGAGTTTAAATATTTTGTCACTGTTTGTTGGACACCCGACATTTAACCTTAGCCCACAACAAGTCTGGTCCTCGTCAGACTCCCGACTTCCCCATTTATATAGTAATGGGGGAGAGATCCACAGCTGCGTCAGCATCATTTACATTCAAATTAAAACGAAAACGACGACGACGACGACGCCAAAAAGGAAATTTATGCCAAGGGAGACCAAGACAAGACCCCAGAGTTTCTCATCTGCTCATCGGTGGAAGGCAAATGATGAGGCTCGGTGGCGGTGCTCTGTTTGTTTTGACACTTGGACTACATGGATCTGTGGCGGCGGCCTATAAATTAGCCCGACATTTGACATATGTATATAGTGGTTGCTCCTGTAAAGATCACCGCCTGGCGATAGCCTAATGTTTTGTTTGTTTTTGTAATTAGTTTGTAATTAACTGGGAGTCGAAGATCGTTCCCCAGAGATATATCTACATAATGCGAGTGTGTGTGTGCAGCAGGTACAATTTTTGGCAATTTTGTTAAGAGAGGTGCCAGATAGACAAATGCCGATAGCACCTTTTTCAATGAGTTCACCATATAATTAGAGGAAGTGCTATTATATGTATATAAGATGTTTATCCTCAAAGTTAATTTCTTTATAATTAGAGCCCGAGCCCTAGCCCTTCGTATATAGTTATCAAAAATGTTTGGCCAATCATTTCTGATTAGTTCAGGCCTTCAATCAAACTGAGGGGAAAATGTTACAGAGAATGGAGCATGGAAATTTCCCAATTTTCATACGCTTATCCACACCAGAAATTTAGACCCAAATCCCGGGCCAATCATCCATCAAGACTCCACTTAAAACTCCCAAAACTCCGCTGCTGCTGCTGGCGTGTCAATCGAATTTTCTGAACAACCAGAGAGTCGGAGCCAGCCCAGTTGAAAAATCCCAAACGAAATGAATTTCACTTTGAGTGACCATGAAAATGCATTCGTTAGACACTGTGTCTGTATCTGTATCTCTCTGATTCTCCCCTAGCCCCTTCTCTCAGGCCTTTCAATTTGTTCTGCCGGCAAGGCGACACTTGCACCCAAGGAATTACGCCTATGTGGAACAGGATATATGTCTTTGAGCGTCAAGGATTGTTGGCTGAGAAATTGAAACAGGATTTCTGGCTACTTTGCATAGCTGTGAAGTGTGTGTGCTACGCGGCCTTATAATGCGTAATTTATGGGAAGTATTTCTTTCTTTTTTTATTGAACAAAAGTAGCGGGTAATTTGAGTCTCGAGGAAACTTGAGATGGTGGGGAAATTGGTTAGGAATTATTAAAAAATAAAGAGCCAAGGCACGAACAGCATGCAGCTGTGAAAGGAAAAGTCCCCATTAAAGTTTAATAACTTTTAATTCTCCTTAAAGAGTTCAAGACTTGTTGTGCCTTAAAAAATCCCCAAAACAAAGCCTTGTATAATCTTTGGTTCACATATTTTTATTCATTTTTGATTGGTTTTTTATGTTTGTGTTTTGTAATTTTTTTGTTTAATATTTTTCGTGTTTTCACTTTTTTGTTTTAGCGTTTTTCCACATTGAATACAGATTATGGTTTACTCTCCTTTAATTTATGCTAAATAAATCTTCTCGCTTTCGCCGCATAAATAGATCTAAACTGAAGCGTCTATGAATTTATTGTTAATACTATGAATATATCATTAGATGTAATAGCGTAACTAACGGTTAATGTTTACACTATTTAACTATATATAGTTTACAAATCGTGCAGAGTTTTTTTTTCCTTTAATTTTTTTTCTTTTCTTTTATATATTTTTGCTTTTGTTTTCCTTAAAGTTTTGCGTGAATTTTGTTCTAACTTTACACTGAGATGAGTTTTATGAACAACATTATGAAAACATTTGTACAATAAATTAAACTAAAATTACGAAAAAATTATCTAGGGAGGAAAGTGAGAGAAAAAACTGTACAGCTTAAAAATTAATCAAAATTTTTACAACAAATAGAGAAAAGTGTTTGCTTTTATGCTTTCATTATAAACAACAAATAATTTACAACATTCAAACGGAGTTTTATTTTCATTTAGTTAACTGCAGGCACTGAGGCAAAAAGTTGTGGGAAATCGTTGAAATTAAATAAAGAATTTTCGTCTTGTGTTGGATATTAAATTTTGGGGTTTTGTTGATTTTTCGGTTATGAAATAATTTAAGTTTTGTATTAATCGATTTTTTTCTTTTACAAACTAAACAAAATGTTAAAATAACTTTTAACTTCAACTCATATATGTTTTACCTTTAATAAATATTTTCTTTAGATTTTTATCTCTTTTACTTCTGATTAAATCACGACTTTTTGTCCCAGTGTTTTTAGTTTTTTTTTTTTTTAATACTGCTCTTGGCAAGAAATTGAGGACTTTTTGGGGGGCGGCTGCTCACACCTAGTGGGCGGGGCTGCGCGAGGGCGTCACCGCCGGCGGTGAACCAGCGGCCGAGGAGGGCGGCCCCTGTCCGCCGGGCAGCTGATACGGACTAAACCGCTGATACTGACGCGGTCGCATATCCGGCGACGGCGATCCCGACGAGGTTGACGATGGCGTGGACGCGGTGGGCGGGGGCGGGGGCGTCCTGTTGGCGGCCATCGCTGCAGCGGCTGCGGCAGCTTGCGCCTGCGCCTGAGCTTGGGCGGCTGCCTGAGCGGCGGCCGCCTGCTGATTGGCGCTGGCCAGGAAGCCGGCCGTCAGCTGCGGCCACTGCTGCTGGAACATGTGGAATGCCCCGAGTCCGGGGGGTGGGGGCGGAGGACCCGCCGCTGCCGCTGCCGCCTGGTACATCTGCGGCATCATTAGCTGGGCGTAGGGAGAGTTGCCACCAAACATTTGCAGGTGCTGGCGGGCCTTCTCGAACAGCGCCATCGAGGCGGGATCTCCCTGCTGGGCGGCAAACTGCTGCATCAGCGGATCGGGGAATAGTCGCAGCGGGGATCGCAGTTGCTGCTCCAGCAGCAGGGCCTCCATTGGGTCCCGGTCGAAGTCCGTTAGCCGCGAGGAGTCACGGAAACCCTTGGCAAACGGATTCGAGTCGATCTTCAGCTTGGTGATCAGCTGATTCTGATACGCCGTCACCGCGGTGAACACCGTCTCCGGAAAGACGTAGGTCTTGTGATCCAGATCCTGCAGCTCCTTGGGGTTCGAGGGAATGCTCTGGCCATGGCTCAGGCGAACCAAGTGAATTCGGGGCTGGTAGCGATGCATCGAGTTCAAAACGATCTGGAAAGGATTGAAGAAAGGGAAGAGGGTTTCATTGTAGTATTTCGGTTGGAGTTTAGAAATCTCTGGATTAAGTGGTGATGGCAAAATGATTGATTTAAAAACTAAACAAATATTTAAGTCACTTTATGATTCATTTATATTTTTCCACTAAAGTTAATCATTAAAAAACCTCAGCAACCTTGCCAACTTTGCATCGCGTTATTTTTGCAGTCGGAATCGCGAAATTATCAATCATTTAGCACTCGCCACTAATCGCTACCTCAGCATCTCTGAGAACGTCGACTCTGAGCTACTCAGATAACCGAGTATCTTGGCGTTCGGCGACTCACCTGTCCGTTCTTATCCATTTCGTTATTAGTCAGCTTCACCTTCTCGAAGGAGATAACTTGTTTGCGCAGCGCCTCGCAGCTGAAGGGACTGTCGGGATGGGCGTAGAGGCGGGCTGGTGGGGCGGGATCGGCCTTGCCGGCCACCAGCCAAGCGGACCGATGGTAGGCGTACCGATACCGCTTCGAGTCCATGGGGATAATGTCCAGCAGGACGGCATAGCGATCGGCGGGCTGGATCTGGCGCAGCGGACCCGAGAAACTCACTCGCACAGTGGGGAACATGCGTCTGGAAAAAAACGATGGAACAAAACGTTTGATTAGATACTTTTTCCCCTTTTTTTTTATTCAAGCCACACACAGTTAATACTGGAATTTATAACTGAAGAAGGGAGAAGGTTTTTCTTTAGATTCATCAACCATTTCCCTTTCCCTTTTGCTATGACAAGTGCAGACAATGAAAACAAGAACTAAACTGGCTCTATAAAAATATTGTAAGATAGGTAACAGTCTTGTCTTGTTCTGTTTACTTTATAATTAATCTTTAAATAGTATATTAAATGCTTCAAAGTATTCCTACATCTCCATTTTAATCGAAAATCTGTTGCAGGATTTAAAAAATATACAAAACAATCGATTATATACTTCCTCTACCTTTCCATTCACGTTTAGGTCTTTCGCCACACACAGCTAGTTAAATCTGGAATTTATAACCCCAGCTGGGGGCTTTTCTTTTGGTTTTCCCATAATTTCCTGAATATTTTCCCCCCATTTCCCTTTTGCTTTGACAAGTGCACACAATGAAAACAAAAGCGAAAACTCTTCCTCCCTTTAAGTCTTTAAAAACTGAAAAAACTGAAACTATCTCGCCTGTATCCTGTGGTTTAATGTCCCTCCAAAGCCGGTGACATAACCCCGGGCTAAAAAGGGCGAGGAATTTCGTTACGGGGACCGCCCTGATGGCTGCCCAACTGTCTGCGACTCTGAGGTGTGATTTTTACAATATCATTAAGGTGTGTGAGTCGCAGTACCTCTGCTGTGCGTGTGTGTGGTCAGGTGCGTGAGTGTGGACAACCCGTGGTCATTGGGATTGAACTTGTTCCCATTCTACCCGCTGACAACAGCAACGCCCATAACTCTGATTTTCTTCAAGCATTTCCTCTACATTTTCTACATTTTTGTGGTGCAGAAAATTCGTCAGCAGCAGGTATAGAAATCGGAGAGACTGAGAGACGACCCCACACGGTCCCTGAGATGGCATGAAATTATTGTTGACACTGCAAACCATTTGGCGTTGCCAATTTATGGTGAGATGCCAAAGAATGTCGTTGTAAGAAGGAAATTTTTAATGTCTTTTAGACCCACAGACAGTTGACATTTAAAATAAAGGAATTTGCTAGAAAAGTGATGTGGAAATAATATTGTAAGAAGTCTGAGGAGCCTTTAAAAAGATTCATAAAGGATGGAAGTATCTTTAAAGCATTTAAAATGCTTGAAAATATTTATGTTTACAGATTTTCCTACTTTAAATTTGAGTTAAATTGGATTTTATAATTTTTAAATATTTCCAAAATATTTGGCAACATTTCCCCTACCCAAAACTCTCCCACGTTGCTCATTCGCTTAAACAAATGCCTCTTTGCACTGCCTGACTGCCTGACTGATGGATGGATGGTTCGCTTGGATCTCTTTGGATAGATGCTTACCTGCCCGTTTTGGTGATGATCATCTCGGTGCCCAGTTCGTGAAAGCGATCCCACAGCTCTTTGGTCTCCAGGTGGCACTGCACCGGCTTCAGTTCATCGCAATTGCAGGAGCCAACAATTTTCGGGGCCTTTTGCACCGGTTCCGGTGTTAGACGCTCCTCACTGTCCTCCGTTCCGGGGGATTGGGGCGGTGTGGAGCAGCGTCCTTGGCTGCTGGTGGAGCTGGTGTTTAGCTGCGATTCGGCTGGAGCGGCTGCTGTCAGAGTCACGGCGCCGGCGCTGTTGCGACTCTTGTGTGCCACATTATTGATGTTGTTGTTAGTATGGTTGTTGTTGTTATTGTGGTGACTGTGACTGTGATTGTGACTGTGACTGTGACTGTGATGGTGGTGCTGATGATGGTTCAAGCGGCGAGCCTTGGCTGGCGGCTCCTCAGCATCGCTGCAGTCAACCACATCAACGTCAACCTCATCCTCCACCGAAATGGGACCTTAAATGACAAAGAAAGAAAAGCGAAAATTGAAAATTAAATCGGGAATTGTGGGGTTTAAGGTTTAAGTGTTTAGGGGGCAGAAAAAACTAGCTAAAAAATCAGAAAAGAGAAGAGTGGAGAGCTTTTAAAGGAAAGTAAAACAAAGTTAAGACTTCGCACTCGTATTAAGGAGAAAACTTGAATTCACATTCAAAATGCTTGAGTAATTCATTTTTACAATTTATATTTTAGCTGCAGCTTGCACATAAAATAATATTAATATTTTTTCACATTTTAAATAGCTTCAGAATCCATTTAAAAAGTACACTTGGCCTTTTTATTTCACAATTTCTCCTTGCTTGCTCTCTCACAATCCCTACAACATTTTCTCGATTTTTTATAGCCACTTCTTCCGTGTGCATTTTGCCGAAAACTGAGGCCATTTATTGCTGGTGACAACATTGGACTGTGACTGCGGCTCTAGAGCTCCCTTCTTCGCGGCAGACAGCGTGGAGTCGTCTCATATTCTTGGAGTTTCCGCTTCGCTTCGCGTTACAATGAGACAATGAGACGGCCGCTCGCTTAATTGGCAAACTGAACACAAATTGGCAATTAAACAACCCGAGACTCTAGCTGCGATTGCTCTTTTTTAAGCGGGAGGGCATTGCATAAAAGCTGGACAGCGAGATATGTACTGCCGTTCAAGGTGTGGTTGATGAATAATTTTTTTTGGGTCAGCCCTAGGCGAAATATTGGGCCCTCTTTATGCCTTTCAGCCAAGCTCAAAGACCAACTGATTAACCGAACCAATAAGCCCGATTTTGCGCTGAGCCCAGACGACGGTAGGTGTTAAAATGCAAACTAAGCAAACGGAAAACGGAAAACGACCAAAAAATCACGAAAGTAAACAAAAAAAATATAATTTAAATACATACACACACGAGAGGTATACAAATAAATAAAATTAATAAGCTGAATATTTTTTGGATAAAAGTTAGTTTAGTATGGCTTGTTTGCTGTTTTGATTGCGGCCGTCGCTAATTTTCTGCGCCTCGTAAAATTAATAAAATGAAGCACCACATTGTTGAAAATTAATTAACATAATTAGCAGCTTTTGTTTGGATGGAGCCCCGCCGACGGAAATGTGAATTCCACGCGATTAGAGGCTGTGCACAATTTGCATATTATCGGTCATAAATGAGCGCAAGTGTTCAGAGCTCAGATACAGCGTTGTATCTATTTATCGCCAGCGATCTTTGGCTTGGCTTAATTGCGGATGCCGTCGGCTAGCAAATTGTTGCAAGTGTCGACGCTTTGACGCTTTTTTTTCTCTATTTACTTCGTGGAGCAAACAAGTTATCTCTGAGTGCCGCCCGGCCTGGCCTGCTAATTGTCAATGGCAATTAAATCGATTTCTGCGCACCCAAAGCGACAATATTTATTTTATTTAATAGATTTGTTGTGCAATCAATTAGCGATTGTCATTGAATGCGCTTGAATGCGAGTTGTGAGTGTGGGATTTGTATATTTAAAGGCTTGGAATCTAACAAAAAAGGTTTTGAGTAAATTTCATTATAATTTGTAAATATTACAACTTATACTTTCCAGTTAAAGTGAAAAATAAATATTATATCAAGTAACAAAGGCATGTGTTTATTTCTTAATTCATGTTACTTGCTATCTAAATACTTTAACGAATTTTAAACTTGGTTTTCTTGGTTGGAATTTGTTATAGAATAAATTCAGTTTAATATATGAGAGATCTGTTTTAAAGTTTCAAATTATACACTTGGATAAAGTGACTTGGTATTCTTAAGAACATTTTCTAGCTTTAAGAAGCAAATACAATAAATAAACAAAGGTCTAGGCAGCTTATTTAAAAATAAACGTTAAAAAACACCTCTTTTGACTGCATTTCTCTTTAAGTTATTAATATTTTGTTGCTTACAAAGCAATTGTTAAACAATTTTTACTGAAAATGTGTAAAACATCCGTTTAATTTAGTTTCTAAAAGGACTGTTGAAGATTTACAAAAGTTTATGAAGCTAGAAATGAGTTTTTAACAGTTTCTTAATTTTACTGTTGAAGCTTTTATAATTATAAATGTTTTCATTAATTTGTTATGAATTAAACTTGAGTAGAACTTAATTAACATCCCTTTTGTAGCCCTAAAAACACAAAAATACCCATTTAAATGTGAATTGAAAGTACTTTTCAAGCAATTTGAAAACGGAATTCCCTAAATTCCAATATTTTCAAAACCCTAGCTTGTTTTCCCTACCATTTCCCTTTTTAATAATTATTTAACCAAAAGTATCTGCTACTTACTTGCACTGCGAATGGAGGACTCCCGACTGGAGGCATCTTCGCGGGCCATTATGGCGGCTATGGAGAAATCCGTTGCTGAGCCGGCGGCACTTTTGCTGCCCGTCGTCGTTGTTGTTGTTTGTGCCGTGGCTGCGGCCACGGGGGCAGCGGGGGCGCCATTGCACAGATACGGATGCGAACCCACCAACATCTTAGCAGCGGTTTTCTGGAGTTTCTTTTTTGTAGGATTTTTTCCTTTAATTTATTTTTGATTTTTGGTATTGTCAACAAAACACTTGGCACTCAGGAAGCTAGCTGCATTTTCACCGTTTAAGCACTTGTGTATCTCTATCTTTGTATCTAAATATCTGATTTGGGGAGGCTGAGTATCTCAGAGGTGTGTGTATCTTTGTATCTTTGTATCTGTGTGGCGCACGCGAACTGGACAAGCACAAATACAGAGAGCGCGGAGGGAGAGCGTGTGTGCGCAACGGTTGGCAGGCGACGGCTAACTGAATTGTGTCAGGAACGTGTTGCCGCTGAGAAGCCAAAAAAGACGGCAGACGGCAGGCAGGCAAAACTCGGGAAACCAGTTTTCCCTCAATCTACCCCGCTGCAGTGCGAGCGGGACAACACTCTGGGCGGCCTGTGTATCTGTATCTGCAGCCGCAAGCATCAGCGAGTGCAAGCGGTGACGCTGTATGCTGTAGCGCAGTGTCGAGTGGAAAGTCATCGGAGTGAGCGCTCTCTCGATTTCCAATTGGAAAAGCAGCGGGGGAGTGTGCGCGCAACAGAGACAGAGCTTGTCAGCGCGTCATAACTCATTTACAATTAAAAATGTCGGCGCTTCGCCTGCTCTCTCGCTCTCTCCCTCTCTGTCGCACATCTGCACATCTGCTCGCCCGCTCTGGCGCATTTATGAAGTGCCAACGTTTCGCTTGCGGTTTTTCTTCATTTCTCTTACGCTCGCTCAGTTGATTTTTAGTTGTTTTTTTTTTCGTTTTCTTTGCAGACAACTTTTCGCCGTTGTCGTCGCATTCCATTTCCTGTTATCTCCTCTCTGTCTCTCTTCCCGTGTGATGTTTCCTCCTCGTCTTGCCTTTTTTCTGAGTGTGTTTCATCCCGTTTCCAACACGTTCCCCACACAGACAGTCAGTCTTTTGAGTGAGTTTATTTTGGGTTTTCGTTTTTGTTGGTGGCTTGAATTTTGTATCTTTTTTGTGTGCAGTTGCATCCTTTGGATACTTCTTCTTTTTTCTGTTCCCACATTTATTTATTTGCAAGGACATAGACCTTGAGTCAAGGTTACCCGTTGCTATACCATGCGTGCAGAATTTATTATAGTTTTGAGATGGAGGAAAAAGTTTATTTCAGGCCTTTTTTATTAAATATAATAAAAAATAAATTAAAAAATATAAATTAAAATATTTTTTATAAAACAGGCATAAATATATATATGGGTTTTAGTATTATTTCATGGGCAGACTTGAACAAATTGTTTTTAAATTTTTATTTATTATTAAATATTATAAAAAATAAATAAATAAAATAATTTAAAACATTTTTTTATTAAAAAGGCATAAATAATATGGTTTTTAGTATTATTTTATGAGCAGACTTAAGCACATTATTTTAAAAATTTTTTGTAAGAAATATAAGAAACTTTTAGTACAAAAATTGAAGAAATAAGCCTACAACTTGTTAAAAAAATTTTTTTTAATCTCTTATTAGCTTCAATATTATAAAAAATTATTTTTAAGACTTTTTGCAAGGTTAAAATATATATATTTTATTTTGTGCTGATGCTTTGAGTAATTAATAATTAATAAAAAATAACGGCATAAAATTTTCAGGGCTAAATTTCGAAAAATACATATTTTTAAAGTAGTTAACCCTAAATCTGGATTTGTTCTGTCATTTATAATAATATATAATTAATAGTATAAGGTTTCTTTTAAAGTTTCAGCAAAAACAATACTTTAACATTAAATTTCTTTAATATAAAATTTATAACAAATATAATTTAAGAGAATATTTGTTAAAAACGGCAAATGAATTTCAATAATGAATATTCCTTTATTTTTAAATATGTATTTATGAAGCGATATAAACAACTCATTACTTAACCAACCCTATCTCTCTCCTCATTAATTTCTTACCTCTTTTCTAAACTAACCATCAGTTATGGCCACCAACCACCAAAAAACTTAGACTTCCAACAAGGCAAACATTAAAAGGCAAATAACAGGGATCTCTGCGTACATTGCAACGCCCCATCGATACAATCGAATGGCCATAATTACGCATATTTTAAAAATTACCATATTATGACAAGGTTCCCCTGGAAACCCTCTATAATATTTACAGATGTCAACAAATCGTTGGTTTTCCCAGGCCCAAGTCAAGACCTTTGTCAGTGCCAATTAACCTGGCCCCGCAAAAGTTGAGTTGCTAATAAAAAGTAAAAAGGAAAATCGCCCCAAGTGACAGTTCGTCAAATTCATTACGCCAATTTAAAGGAAAGAATCCGGAGATGCTGGCAAGGTTCTTACTAACTAATCCCGCTTATCCTGTGTGAGGGAAAAAATCCTCCCAGTGTCGTGATGTGTGATTTCAGTAATTTGAGACTTTTCTTTTCGGGCACAGACACAAAGTGGGCATGTCACTGTGACACTTTCACCCGGGGAAATGCGTCTTGTGTGTTCCTCCATGTGTGTGAGTGGTTGTTTTTTTAGGTGGCAGTCGCGTATGTCACCAAAATGTCAAGCCAAACGGATGAAACACACAAGTTGGGAAAACAAAGGGAAAGCCGGCCACTTGGCACTTGTAAAAATAAACAATTTTGCTTGTTAATTAGTGCGGCTAACTGTCCTCGTTTGACTTTCTCCTTGTTAAAATGTTGAGAGAGAGGGAGGACCTCTCTCCTGGACTTCAAGTATACTCTCAAGTGCTTGGCCCTTGGCTTTGTCGGCAAATCTTAATATAATATATGGTTTTCTCCATATTTTCCCTTATTTTGTTGCTGTCCTGTTGCGATCTTTAACGATCTCTTTCTGTAATCGAACACTTTCACTTTGATTTGGGCCGCAAGGAGACTTGGGGAATTATCTCTGGTCAACATGAGAAAAAAAAGGACATATTTCCGCTCTAGTTTAGTAGCGAGAAAAAAAGTACTTGAATTTTTATATAGTTTTCTCTAAGAGAGTATTA
Organism: Drosophila auraria; assembly: GCA_008042615.1. Lineage (NCBI taxonomy): Eukaryota > Metazoa > Arthropoda > Insecta > Diptera > Drosophilidae > Drosophila > Drosophila auraria. The sequence continues at coordinate 6,476 of VNJW01005453.1, read as the reverse complement.
TTTTTGCTCTTTAAATTAATTTAAATACTAGTCTTAAAATTATAAGCTGAACAAACATTAAAAGGAACCAATAATTCTTAGCTTTAGTGTATAATTCAATGATTTTCTATTTTATAGTTAACAATCCTTTATTATTATCAGTTATTAAATATATTTCCACGTCTAATAATGCTCGAATTAATGTAAAATGTATTTACATTTTTAATATTATAATTATTAATACCTAATTACCTTTTTCTTAGTGCCAAGATTAATGATGACCAATAAGAGATAACTAATGTTTTGAAATGTATTGAATTTCCATTTCCTAAATACTCGCTCGCTTGAATTGTTTCATTTTTCACTTTTGCTCACTTGAGTTTCCCTTCGTTTTTCTTTTTTGTCTGCGGCATTTCCGCTTCTTAAGTTCATATAACACTTCGCTTGGGGCTTCGGCTTTAAAGGGTTCTCTATGAAGAGGGGTTTCCACTACGGGCACTTGAGCCGCCGCCTTGTAGAGGGAGGCACGTGTTCATATTATATGTATTTATTCTTATTTCTTTTTATTTTCATTTTGGGGTGAAAGACGAGGAAGCAGCGGTGAGTTTCCGCTTGGCACTTGCTTCAATTTCCAATCTGCTCGATAAGCATTAAAAGCGGAAGCAAGCCAAGCACTAAAGAGTTTCTATTTATAAGCGGAATTAAAGCAACATGTGTGCCGTGCATGTAAGAAGGAAATTGTAGACGGTTCAGCTTATAAAAATGATTTATTTTTTTAAAGTAATAATTGTTAATCTTTCAAGCATTTCAAAGACTTAAAATCGTATTATAAAGTTAATATCCTCTCTATTTCTCCTCAAGATCCTCAAATCACATTAAGCATTTCCCTTATTTTGGTGCCGCATTGTCTGGCCAGGACATTTGCCAATCATCTTTCATCTTTCACGCATTTCCCTCGTGTCCTGTGGCCAGTATTCCTTTTGTTGCCCCTGCCTGCCCGCAAATATTTACCAAATATTTTCCATTATTTTCAGTTGTTTGCACTGAGAACGCCCACAAAAAAAAAAAAGAATACAAATAAATATTTCTGGGCGGCGAAGGCAACCGGTTTGTGGGCTTGCTGTATATTTTTCTGGGTGTTTTGTTCTGGAATTTATTAATGAAACTCATTGGGTTGGGTTTGCTTTCTGGGCTTTACCCTGGGGACTTGATTTTCTTTTTTTTGTGTTTTTTTTGGGTGCATCTTCAAAACCGGAGCCGACGCTTTGATAAATGCCCGCCCGGTGCTGCTTGGCTACCGGGGCCCCTGCTTTTCCTCTTAGCCCAGTAGCAATTCCGCTAAAAGTTGGGCTCTTTTTTTCGTGTAATTTGTTTACCAAAAAGAATGGAAAAAAAGGAAACCACAGAGAGTTGGTGTGGAAAATAAGGGAGTTAGACCGCAAGGAATTGTTGCAAATTTACTGGGAATTCCTTTTTGCATTCGCCATAAATCTTTGCCGCTCGCCTTACTCTTTGGTTGAGTTTCTGTGTGTTTGTGGGATGTCTACACTTGGAAAAGAAAGAAACGCTGAAACTTGGATTAATTTGGAATATAAATATTTAGAGAAAAAGAGTTTTATTGATATTAGATTATTGTTTATATTTATTAATCGTTTGTTTTATTGAAATATTTTTTTTTGCACGTTTTAGGCCCCGACGAAATTATTTTGGTCCTTCGAGCTGGATCTTACAGCGCTATTTCTCAAGCTAAGTAGGGTGCAAAGTTCCAATAAAGTACCTTGAAACTCTAAGATCTTCAAAAATACTTTATTTTTAATGGTTAATTTTCTCACAGTGTATCTGTGTGCGCAGTAACAATTGTCACACCTTTCGGCGGCCACTCAGCAGCCTTCCCTCCATTGCCCCGCGCTGCCTTAACCCAACCAGCCTCCGTGTGTGTACTATATATGTATCCTATATACATATATGTGTGTAATTTGACTCATTAACAATCCGAATCCGAGCCTCAATCTCTGGCTCTCTGCCTCTCTGGCCCTGTGTGTTTGCGGAGTTTCTGAAGGGTTTTCGGCCTGTCTATGCCACATAAATCACAACTTAAACGATGCGTAATTTTGTTAAATAACTTGAAGCACCCTTTGTCCTCCTCTTGGTCCTTTTGTTTTATTTATTTGTTTTTCCACTTTTTATTTTTTGGTAACTGCTCAAAAAAAAATTATGTCATTGTCGGGCAACGCCTGGTTCTCGGTTTTATTTTGTTTTTTTTGGTTTTTTGTTCATTTTCCCCACTGCAATTGGAGCTTAATCTTCACTAACCGCCCTGTGCCCCGCCCATTTTGTGCACCTTAACACTAAATTTACATAGCCAGCTGGCTGGTCGGCGGCGGCGGCTCTTTCCTCGTTTTATGGCCCAATTACAGATGCCGATTTCACATTGCAAATCCCAACAGGCAGCTGCAAAATATCAGCAAACTGGGGATTGGAGGCTGGAGGATGCCCAAGATGTCGGAGATTACCCCAAAGAGTCCGCGTATATATAATTGCAACAGGCGAAATGGGATCACTTGGAGCTGGCAATTTGCCGGTGTAATTATTACTCAATTTTGAGGAAAGAGAAAACCGCGAAATAATAATGAAATTTCATAAATTTCGTGAGGTATTAAAGAGTGAAAAGATGTTGAAATTTACTAAAAGGTTTTAAATACAAGGCCAGGTTTTATATTAAATTATTATCTTTGATATTAAAGAGAGCTTATGTAAGAAAAAGATGACTAAAATATGTTATTTATTTCGGGATATGTGTAAAATATATTTAATTAAAAAATATATATATATTAATTAAAAAATACATATATATATATAAATGATTTTGGTAAAAAAAGTATTAAAAAATAACTAAAAACGTTCTAATTCAATGTCTTGAAATTATTCTTTTTCAATTATTTTTGTTTTCAATATCTTTACAACCTTCACACATAATTTTTCGTAAGGGGTTTCACATATATATTTTAAGAGTTTCAGGTATGTTTTGCAAACTCTCAAAAAATCCTTCTTATCCCTAATTTCCCTATGCTAATCCCTGTAAAGTTTGCCCCTTCGAGCGGCCCATTTGTAGTGTTATTTTCTGCGAATTGCTGCCACTTCCTGGGGGCATCTTCAAACGCTTGCCGACCTTTGACAGATCTTCCACCCGTGCGGTTGCCTTCGATCGACCTCAGCCTCTAAGGTGTCAATTACAACAGGTCTGAGGTCCTGTAAGGTATCCTTTTTGCCATTTGAACTCAACCGCCGCCGAAGAGCGTTTAAGTTGTTTGCCGAAGCAGAGTTAAGCCGCTAAAGGCGCAACACCCACCTCAGTGAGGGGTGCAATTATCCTTTTTTTTGCCCACCAGCCGCGTCACAGGTGCACACGGGGGAGAAGTCCCTCGATCCCTAATCCTGGTGCAGAAAAAGTGTGAAAGTAGGAAGTCCTCAACACAGCCAGAGATCCCTTTTGGATTTGCCGCAATCTCACTTTCATTCATTGCACAACATAATTGAGGGCGTCTAATTGCAGGTCCTTCCAAGTTCTATCCAACCCTAGAGAAAATGGGCGGTAGTCCTGGCATTTATATAGATTATATAGATTGACTTCTTAGCGCCTGGAACACGTGCATCAGTTGATTAATGGAAACACGAGTTGGGGAGTTTTATTCCCAACAAAATGGTGGTTTTGAGGATCATAAAAAAAATAGAAACGGGGCAGCCTGCAAAGGTTGCACATGTCCCTTTGTCATAAATTTTCCCGAAGGCAAGACAGGAGGCAGGAGGACTAGGGAAGAACAAACAAACCAAATGTCCTTTCCCATTTTTTTTCTCCCTGTGACAAACAAGGCACAAGTCAAGTCAAGCTGAACCGTTTGCTCTAAATTGAATTCAAATTGAAGAGCTCGGAAAGGGGAAGAAGATGCTGCTGCATCTGCCCAGAAAAAGATCAGGCTCGGTCCTAGGTCCTTGTTCTTGGTGTCTCGTCTCGGCAATAGATCATTTTCCACGCTCTGCGTGTGCGTTCCCCTCTCTCTCTCTCTCTATCTGGGCATTATATTGAAATTTGTTGTGTTGTGCCAACAGAATATTACAAAATTTCATATTTGATTTGCATCCCAGAGACAGTATCCTTTCAAAATATGTCCCTCCATTGTTCGTTCGACTTTTGATGCGGTTTTAATGAGCACTCCATAGATTCGTTATATTGGGTGCTCTCTCGGTGCCACATCAATCATAATTAGGCCGCTTGTGTGTGCGGTTTTGTGGATGCTGTTTTTGGGTTGTGCCCAAGACGGTTGCCATTCTTGGCTTTGTGACAGATTCGGGATTGATACGGAAGGGGAAGTAAGGAGTTTGAGGCAGAAACCTCACTTGGTGATAATTCTAGGGGTTATTTTGTACTTATGGTTAAAGATTTTGATAGGGTTTGGTTCGTAAATCATATATTTATTTATTGAAAACAGGAGAAACATTAAATATTTCATTTATATTTTGTTTTTTAATTTATCTCAAGGCTGTCACCCTTTTACCCCATTCCAACCATCATTATTCACACTTTACTCACTCGCACGTTCGCCTTCAGTCAAATGAAGCCAATGCCCAAATCTCCTGGCCTCATGTGAGGTCTTTTGCAACGCCCCGAAATGTTCCTTTTTGGTGTCTGCGTGCATGTCTAGGGTTTCGTCTTCCTCGGGCGTTCCTCCTTCTGCCATACCCTTTGATGATGCAATGGCCCAAAGGATATATGTATTGCCCTCCTTTCGGGTTTTTTGGTAGGTGTTGCTAATGAAGCGTTGTGTGCGGTCTTTCGAAATTTGAGAGGCGTCAACAGGCGCTAAATCCGCTTAAATTGTGAAGGCAGAAAAGGCACTTTTCTGGGTTCTTTGACACTGTGAAAATTATTACTTAATTTTGGCACAGGTTGCTTTTAGAGAAAATCTTTAAAAAATGTTTCTAAGAATTATATATAAAATGCATCGACATTGTATTTAGAAAGGTATATTTATTCCCCGACTTTTCCTCAGTGTTTCATTTATTTAAATATAATTTTTTGAGAGCTTGCGTGCAACTGCCGACAGAAGCCAGAGCTGAAATGGCTTCGTTGCATTTAGCGTTCGTTTTCGAAGGATAATGAATTCGTATTGCGTTCGATTCATTTGCCAGCTGACTCTCGATTGGAGCTGGGATGACTTTGACCTTATGTCGTCATTGCACGCAGCTCAATTGAAACGTTTAATTGCATCAACGAGGACGCAGGACACAGTAGAAAGGCAGGAGACGAGTCCTCCTGTACTTTCTGCTGTCATTAGCGTAATTAGATCTTTCAGTTCAGTTACAGGCTTGGCGTGTCCTCCTGTAATGTCTGCTCCTGGCTTTCTTCTGTTGGTTTATTTTGTTTTTTTTTTGTACTAATTTTGATGCCCTGAAACGTGGTACGTGCGCAATTTGTTTACCATCAGCATAATTGGCTTGTCCTGTTTCCCCAGGGCCCACTTCTGACTTTTTTTTAAGCGCTTTTTTATTTCATCGGGAAAGTCTTCGGGGCCGCAGGGCAATTAGTTGAAATGATTAAGCTGAATTACATTAGTCGCCTGCGTTGCTCCTGCTCCTAGCTCCTCCTTTTCGATAAATTAACCGTCGCGCACTCACTCAAATTGGTTCGACCATCTATCATTGGGATAATGGTAATAATAATAGCGAAGACCGAAGACCACCGAAAATTCGATCAACTAACAGCTGTATGGCTTCAATTGTGACACTTTTCACGAGCAAACAATAGCGGAAATGTTTTCAATTTGAATCTTATTCAAATATTGTGAATCCTTGTTAGCTTGTTTGTTTGTCGCTGCGTCAATCACAGGGTGATCGATCTGGTTCGGGTTCGTTTTGTGTTCCATGTGCCCCTAGATTTGCCACCCAGAAATCTGGAAATTCAAAAATGATTGATCACACAGTCTCGTAACCTAGGCAGTTTTCCCTTTTGCATTCTGCATTTGATTTTGCCCAGAGAACTCGGCATCAGTGGGTTATGATGGAGGAGGTGCTGGGTTTAGGATGTTCTCAATTATTTTACCAAGCTAAAAGTTGTATTTTTTTAATTTTTATACCCTTGCAGAGGGTATTATAATTTTGCCATGATATTTGCAACGCAGTGAAGGAGGCATCTCCGACCCCATAAAGTATATATATTCTTGATCAGCATCACCAGCCGAGTCGATCTAGCCATGTCCGTCTGTCTGTCTGTCCGTCTGTCTGTCCGTCTGTCTGTCCGTCTGTCTGTCCGTCTGTCGGTTTCTACGCGAACTAGTCTCTCAGTTTTTGAGCTATCGGGCTGAAATTTTCAGCATAGTCTTATTTCTTTAGCACGCAGTATATATGTCGGAACGGCCGAAATCGGACTACTATATCCTATAGCTGCCATAGGAATGATGGCGAAATTAATGTAAAAAAAATTTTAACTTCTCTGTTTTTCA
>VNJW01005442.1:0-93622 GCA_008042615.1 Drosophila auraria | reverse complement strand
CATTACGAGTTAATACTGCGCCCGAAAGCACGCAACACTTTTTTTCGCTACTGCCGTTGTGGCTCAAGAGGAAAAGAAACTATTGTTCAATAACTTCCAACTTTATCATCTGATTTTACTCAAATTTTCAGAAAACTTCCGCAAATGCCTACTTATTTATTTTATCTATTTACTTTAGGCCAAAAATTACGACTTTTGCATATATAAAGTTTTTTACGAAATTCGGGGGCGGAAGTGGGCGTGGCCAAATTTTAAAACAAACTTGATCTGCGTGCAGCAGATTCCAATGTCGTGACCAAATTTGGTAACTCTAGCTCTTAAAGTCTCTGAGATCTGTTGTTTCACACGGACAGACAGACGGACAGACGGACAGACGGACAGACGGACAGACGGACAGACGGACATGGCTAAATCAACTCGGCTGGTGATGCTGATCAAGAATATATATACTTTATGGGGTCGGACACGCCTCCTTCTGCCTGTTACATACATTCTCGGTTGGCACTAACTTATAATACCCTTGTACCCTATGGGTACCGGGTATAAAAAGGGAGAATCAAATTTAATTTGAATTTTAAAGAAGGCAACGCCAGAACATGCTCAGCTTGCTAACAACAGCAAATTGAGGGGGTGGCTCGGTGGGGCTGGGAATCGAGGGAGTTAACACACAAGTACTTGAACGAAATGTGAGTGGAGGAAATAAGCATCACACCGGCGACTGTCAGTATATTGAGGCAAAGGCAAAGGCGAAAGCAACAGCAGCACCGCCACCAGGTAGATGAAGGGCAATCAAAACGCCCAGAGATTGTCGAAACATTACGTGAAGAGCGGGCTGGGCCAGGGATATGTGAGGGGAATTAAGGGGTTTACGGGCGGGGGCCGAGCATAAAGCTTTATGTGCGCGTTAAAATGGCACCGCTGCTTCATGTCAAATGTACGAAAATGTTATTAATTTCAAATTTTTCACACCTTTTGTGCCTGAGCGCGACAGGAACATGGGAAAAATACACAAAGCCGATTGAAAGAGGTATACATATTATTTGCATAATGTGGGGATTATCAAATACCCTGAGTTTTGGGAAAATTCAATGCATTCCTTGGAATTTATTGCGGAAAAATATTAAACTATTTAAATTAATGGTAATATTTGTTAGAACTCAAATTGTAATAATTTGTTTGACTTCTTTTAGTAACTAAATGTATAAGACGGTTTCAATACTCGAAAATTCGGTTTCAAGGAAACTTTTAAACTTGTATAGATCTTAATTTAGAAAATTAGGTTTTTCCAAATGTGTTCCCAAGTTGTATAGATACGTTAATATTTATAATTACTTTTTTTCTGCCTGGAAATAAATTACAGTTTGTGTATTTGTTTTCGGAATATATTTTAAAATTGCTGCTTTTCTCTTAGTTTCATATTTCACAGCAAATAATGCGATGTCACACACAAAAGCAAAAGTAACATCCAAAAATTTTTCTTAGTCCATTTTTCTTATTAAAAATTAACAAATTAACCCAGCTTTCAGGCAGTGGAATACATTATATTCCTGAATTTGTGTTCGATGAAATGGGCTTAAAATCAATGTAAATAAATTAAATATGGCGGCATCCTTTGCCATTCGTTAAAATCAATCTACCCACTTGACACAAATAAGCTGAGAGCACCCATTCGGGCACACACTCTCCACACACGCACCTTTTCTGAGGATAGCGACAGATATGTGCGCGCTTAACGGTTTATGAAAATTACGCACAGGTTATGGCAACGGATTCGACTTACATTGTGCACACGAGAATGGCTTTTTTATATTTTTAGTCAGCTAAGAGGTACAGAAAGGGGGACCGGGCCTGCTGACACGCACTTTACGCACATGTAAGCATTGAAGGACGATACGTATCAAAAGATATGTCTGCGTACCCCATCGCCACGCTCTTTACTTGCTCCTTTTTGTTTGATTTTAATTGAAACGACACACAGCGACAGCTGACATTCTATACAGCAGATCCAGCCACCCACACTTTGCTGCACTTTACATAAGCAAGTTGAAAGGATTCCGCCATGAAGAGTTTTTATTTGATACGCCTGGAAACTGAAATCGAAATCAAATAAGGTGGGGGAGCGGCGAGCGCACAAAAGGATCTCCGGCACGCAAAGGCAGCTGTCACACATATGCGACGTATACGTAATGTGTGTAGTACACATCGAACTATAAGCATATCTTATGTATAAGCCGAGTATTGAAAGTTCTGTTACGTAAATTATGCAGCAGCCCAAAAGCGTGCAAAATTTATTTCGGATTTGGATTTGCACTTGCGATTGATGATTGCAGGGGAAATGATTTTGGGGCAAAAAAGTTCTCTTTTAAATTTCATATTTCCCCATGAATGCCCCCAGTGGGAGTGTGTCGAAAGTTCAAAGGTGTGTGAAAGCCCTCCGAATATTCGAGAATTACTCCTGGTTCTTTTCAGATATTTATAAATACATGCAGATATGAGGAAATTCCACAACCTGTTTACCCTGGGAGCAAGTAGGTTACAAAACTCAATTTTTTTGTGAGCTCTATTGCGTTTCACTCCAAAAAAATAAGTAAATAAATTTAACACACAGATCAGTTACTAAACAGTAAAAAATACATAATAAATATAATTATTATATATTTAATTATAAATGGTTTTCTCGATATTATTATAATAATTAGTAAAATTATAAAATTTATTTCTGGGCTGAATACTTTTTATGATTTATTGTACACCTTTTTATTATATACATACATACATATTATATACATACATACAAATATTTAATTAAATAATAACCAAAGAAACATTCTACAAATTTGAGACTATTTTTTTATGAAATGTAAATATTTAATTAAATAATAACCTGTCTCCTTGGTTATTATTTAATTAAATGTTTACATTCTTTACATGCTTCAAATTGAAGAATTTTTTTGAGTGCAATTCAGTAATTCTTTTATAATAGTCTTTTAATCTCTTAAAATTAAAATGATCATTTTAAGGTTGTTTTTGCAACGGCTTAGAATTGAATATATATTTCCGAACTTAAGAACGAATTTCTCGCAGTGTAGCCGGCAGGTTCTTGGTAGAAATAGCTGGGAGCATCAAAAATTAAACAGTTATGTCGCTTTCACATCGCCAAAGTAAACAAGACATCGGGTCTGAGTACTGAGGACTAGGGACGAAAGACTAAGAATTGAGGACTTAGGGCTATGGACTGGGGCCTGTAACCCGAGCAAGCAGAAGGTCTGCCCCCAATTGAGCCAAGTGTCTGTCGCTCACCTTTTTGGCATGCAAATGACTTGAAAGTGGCCCAAAAGCAACAGCAACGGCCAAATGGAATAGTTTAGCATTAGAGCTATTTGCATGCATGTTTCGTGGGCGGATGAGTGTGTGTTTTGGTATCTGTCACATGGAAATGAGAATGAAAATGAAGATGTTTACCCTGGCCCGTACCTTTGTTTTCCGTTTCCGCCACAAAAAAAACCCACTAACCACCGGAATACTCTTTAAATTCCAGGAATGAAGCCGCGCATTAAGAATCACTTTCGGGCCCATCAACTCTCGATTTGGCTGCGCCTGATACCGGAGCTCCATCGCGCTGGGATGGAGGATGTGATAGCCAGGCACAATCTGTTCCGCAATCACGATGATATGGACCTGTACGAGGGACCCGTTAAGCCGGATCCGTTCGGCATATCAACGGCCACAGGATCCGCCGGCTCCTCATCCTCGTCCTCTTCGTCGTCGCGCCTCCTGCTCATCGATGAGCAATTGATGATGAAGAAGGGACGCGGCCTGAATGCCTCAGCCTATTTGAACGGCATATTGGGCGGTAAGTAGCCCCAAGTCAAACAGACAGACATGGAATCTCATTCATACGCTGCACAGAAAGAAAAAAATTACACTGACCTCCTTGTTTTATTGAGAACGAAATTCGAACAATCAGCTGAACAATTTTTATCAACAAACTAACTGTTAAGAAATTCAAGAGAAGATTGAAGAATATTAAATATAAAAGGCTGAAGCAACAGCACACATTTTTAAACAAAAACAAATACAAATGTAGGTCGAATTTGCTTCAAAAAGATTAAATTTTTAGGACTGCCTTATTGATTTAATATTTCATAGGCTTATAGACTCATATATTATTAATATATCCACTCGAATTCTTATTAACTATTTAATATGACAATAATTACCTCTCCAAACATTTTTCGAACCTTCAATCTGTGTATCTTTTCTTATATCGGTTGTTTTTCAATCCCTTTTTTTTTTAATTAAAATATTTAATATGTCTCAATATAATATTTAAATGTATTATTATAGCTTGCCAAGCACATATCCCTTTGTATCAATATTATTTTTTGTTCTGTGTGGCTGTGGCTTGTCACTGTCACCTAAATACCTAAAAACCACAAATAAGCCGTCACAAAACGGCAAACCGAGCCCAAAGGAATAACGCCTATCGCCTTTGTAGATGGTATTTTGGTTTCGTCCCTTTTGGGCCTTTGTACAGTCTGCAGTTGTCGTTTAATGCGGTTGACAAAGGCCAAGCCAAAAGGACACTTGACTGGCCTTTGGGTTTTGGCTTATTTAATTGCAGATTCTGCAGAAACTGACAAATTAAAATAAGGGTGAGCTGAACCCCTTTTCCGCTTTCTGCCTTAACTCTTATTTGCTACTCTGCTGTAGTACAAAGTAAAGATCATTAAAGTATACTTTAAAATATATACATTTTTTGTATCCCAGGTTTTTATGACCTGTTCAATTTGCTTAATAAATAATACTTATTTAAAGGTTAAGATAGAAAACTGACAAAATACGATACTGAAGAAACTTTAAAATAAAATTAAGCTTATCGAGATATTTATTAATTATTATTTTACTATTTCGAGCGTTGTAAATTTTAATATAAATTTAAAAAAAAAATAATAGGGTATTCCTTTATCCAACAAATATTTATCATATTTTAACAACTTTATCAGTCTCCAAAATACATCAAGGTTTCAACAAAATGTTTCCTTTATTTGATGTTGAACTTTTAGTCCTGTAACTAATTTTATTGATTTCTCTAGAATATTAAATCCAATTTGTCCAAAATATCAAGCATTGATTTAGAGAAGTTGGAGTTGGAGTAGTAAGTGTAATGTTCTAGGGTTTCCTAACCCATTTCTCTTTATTATGTCTTCTCGGACCCCAATTATTTTGGCACAGCCATTCAGTTGAATTACTCATACTCGCCATGTATGCATGTGAACAGATGATCAAGCTATTTCAGATAAATCCAAAGTCAAATATTTAAGATGCGGCCACAAATTTGTACGCACATGTGCGCATTTGTTTAATAACTCGACGGCAAATGAAATATATTCCACATACGCCATGTGGGGTCCTTCTCAAATAATACCAAATTCAAAGGAGAAAACTCTTTCTATTTATTTGGCTCCTCTTTCGTTTTCTTTTTTCTATTTTTTTCTTTTTTCGGAAGGTTTGTTTGTTGGAGAGTGAGCTGAAAATCAACACTTTCGGTAGCAAAGATTTCTGTTTACTCTTGGCGTTGGCCTCGGCCTCGGCCTAGTCAGTGTTTACTTCACTTTGTGGTCTCGCAGCAAGTTAAATTGCAGAGTTGGCATTTTTGTGGGGGCCATCCGTAGCCACAGACCCATACCCCATATCCATTCCTCATTCCTCAAGCCCATCGCATCGCTGCCATTCTGTCCCTGGCATGACATTTCCATTCGACCCAGCCCCGAACTTGGACCTCCAGCTGGGGCTCTGGTTATTGAAATTGCGTCCGGCCCGGGATACGGTTTGGCTTTTGAATTTATATTGTGTCGAGTGCTGACTTTTGGAAATGCACTCAACTGTAATCTCTATAAGCATTAAGTGTGTGTAACCTTTTTCCCTGTCTCTGCTTAGTTCCCCCCACTCACTTCCCATCCTTCTGGCGATGTCTGTGGCATAAATTTCTCGTTTGCATTCACCGAGGGGAAGCTGTAGCCGGTGCTGGAGCTGGAGCTGAAAGAGGGTCTTCTGTCTAAGATGCCACAAATGTAAATAGCGCATAATTTTAATGCACTGCTCGACCCCCTTTGCCGCTCCGCTCCTCTCGAATGGGAAGTCATTAAACCAGTTTATGTAAAACTCGTTGGCGGAAACTTTTTCAACACTTACTCTAAATTAACAGCAAACTTTGCTGCTTGTTTTTCCCCGTTTTCTTTATGTTTTTGCCGTTTTTAATAAACTGTCCCCGCAGCTGTGGCGACGGCGACTGCGACTGCAGCTGGAGCTGCCTTTCTCTCAAGCCCGGACAAGGAGTGAGTCCAACTCAAACATCAAATCCTTACATGGGGCCAGTGCCTCATGGGCGTGTCCTTGTTTCATGCTATTGCAACTGCTTCGACTTACTTGCTCCGACGCTGGCTTATCTCAAAGTCAAAACTAAGACAGTCAATTTCAAACGAAACTTTCTACTTTCCCCTAGTCGAACAACTAAATGGCCTCAACCCTCCCTCCCTTAACCCCCTCATCTTGTGATGTTTCCCCTCCTTTTCCAAGTTGGCCAATGCAAAATGCATTAGCTCCTGGGGGTGCTGGGGCGCAGAAATGGGCGTGGCAGTCGAGAGCGCTTTCGCTGGGCAAAGTCGGGTAAATTAGAAATTATTGAAATGTTGACTTAAGCTGGTCGAGAGATGGAGGAAGTCACGAAACGATGAAAGCCAAGCGTTTGCCGCGCTGGAATTCCAATTAAATTTACTGAAAATTATCTAGCAAGAGTAGCTTAAAAATGGGGGAAGTTGTAAGTATTCATTAAAGTAACTTTAATTGGGTTTCTAGGGTATCTTCTTTTTAAGTAGAATTATAGTAAATTAATTATTTCTAGAAATATTTACATACTTACGATACAGCAAAATAACAATATTTTAGGGGCAAAACCTCAGGTAATTTTGTTGGAAGCTGTAGAATATAAGTAGACGCCCAACTCTGATCAGACAGCTTAGAAACGGAGTTACTAGGTCGACTCAACTGGTGATACGGGTCGGGAATTTGTGTTAATAATAATTATACCTTCAAAAAGCTATTCTCTATAATTTTTTTGTTGCACTAAAATGTTAAGAAACATTTACAAATTAATTTTAAATAATGTACTACAATAATATAGTTTAAAACGTTTTGAATATTAAAAAAATAACCTAATTAGACTTATTTATATAAGTGTGCGACACACGAACTTATTTTTAAATCTTCTTAGTATTTAAATAAACCAAGCTAAAGATATCTCTTCCAAACCAAAAAATATAATCCTTCAATAGACTCGAAAAATCTACCGAAAATGGAATCAAAATTATAAATTCATGGAGATTTATTCTAAAATTATGTTTGAGCTCTTTTAACAACCAGAACTTCCAAGTCTCGGCCCAATTTAGTTTGTACTCCTTGGTGGTGCCCTTTAAATCTTGATTGTGGCAACGTGCGTTTGAATTTAATCTGCCCAATTCGGTTTTGGCAGACAAACAACTAATCTGTGACCCAAACAAACAGAACGGAACAAACGGGAACTGGCGGCTCCGGCACGGAGGTGAAAGGGCGACTTGCGGTGGCTAATGTAGAATGCTGATGAGAGAGTGTTGAACCACAGACAACAAATGTTCATTTCAATTAGTGCACGGGCCAGAAATGCTGCAGAACTAAATCCGGCCATCACAACAAACCTACAACCCGGCCAGGGCTAAAAACAAAAACGGAGATGCGGTAGATAAAAGCGGGCGAAGCGATGGCAAAAAGTGGAAATAGAAGATGATAAAATGCCTGAAATGCGACAAACAGCTGTCAGCTTGACAGCCGACGACGACGACGCAGCCAGGCCACAAAAAAAAAACACCCAACACTAGCTGGGAAATGTGGGTGGGAAATGCGGGCAAATCACAGGAGATCGGAGAGCCACCGAAAAGCCCAGACTCGCTGGAAGGCAGCGACAGAGTCACAGTGTCATATGGACTCGACATACTTTGACATGCTTTTCATTTAAGCGTTGACTTTGCCAACTGTGCGCCGCCTTGTCTTGGCTTCCCCGGTTCCTGTCCGCTTTTCCGTTGTTGGGGCCACAGCCAGCACCTCAGCCGCTGGTTATACAACTTGGCCCAGTCGGGGCGACAGAAATATGCAGCTAAAAGCCAAAAAATCCACAAGCCAAACGAGGGACTGTGCCGTAAACAAAGCAACCTCAACAAAATACAAATCGAAAGACGTGCAAAACTAAAAAAAAGAACGCAGGCAAAACAGTGTGGAAAACAACTTTTCCGCAAGAAGTTTAAGTCTGGTTGGCAAAGTGTTGAAGTACTTGGATTTCTGTTTTCCATGGTGATTGTTTTTATGCCAAACGAAATTCTGAGGGTGTTGTATGCTTAGATATGGCTTTAATATATTTTAAAATTAAAAAAACAGTATTACTTATCATTAAGTCCCCTCTTACGCTTTACAATAAGTTCAATTCAACACCAGCCTATTTAGCATTTTAGTCCAAACTTTACTTTCCCGTTAATATTTTTCTAAATATATATTTTTTAGTACCCCATAATCGATACATCATTTCAAGTTCTGAGCT
This sequence comes from Drosophila auraria, assembly GCA_008042615.1. Taxonomy (NCBI): domain Eukaryota; kingdom Metazoa; phylum Arthropoda; class Insecta; order Diptera; family Drosophilidae; genus Drosophila; species Drosophila auraria. Next base: position 84,996 of record VNJW01005442.1, on the reverse strand, counting down.
TCTTTTTATTTACGTCAGCTTCATATGAGACTCAAAGTCTTAGCTCAGCCATTCCCTTTAACTCATTTGCAATCCCACAGAGTACGCTTTCAATGCCATTTATCCCATCATCAAGTTCCTTGCATCTTGCCTAAGCTTTGGTTACCAGTTTTCCAGAACAGAATAAAAAAAGAAAAGACCAAACAAGTCACATCCTCCGACTCACACACACACGCAAAGAGTAAACTCTGTGCTACTTTGCATGACCTGGATTCCGGCGAAAATGGAAATAGAAAAGAAAACCCGACAGAAGTCGGCTCACCTGAGTTATTTGGCAAAGAGATGAAGATAACGCAACATGTGGAAGGAGACTTAGCCGAAAGCCTACCGAGAAAATCCTCGCCATCCGCCATCTCTGGGATCATTTGCATAATTCCTGCGATTTCGTTTTGCGGGAGAGAGCAGACCTGATTAAGCTGGGAAATGTCAAACTATCAGTGAAAATTGAAATGGTTCACTTAATAAATGCCCGAGTGTCCTTCGCCAGGATGCCGTGCTCAGCTGATGCCGTTGGCCCCGGCTAATATCTAATTTATGCAAGGACATTCCAGCCTCCTCGGGCTGTCCACAAATATTTTTCGCTTTCGTGGCACAAAAAGCTGCAAGGCGACGCCCTCTGCTCAACATTTTCGGTTTGATTTTACGGCTTAGGGCTGCTCTCCGCTCTCAGCTCCTTCTCTGCGTTCTTATTTCATTTTTCTGTTGCTTTCCTATTTTGTGATTCCACTAATTAAAGCCACATTAAGCATTGCTTTTGCCCCCCGCCCTTTTTGGCTATCTGTCTGCCTCAAGCCGGGGCCATGTGTCCTCGTAACATAATTATCTGGGGTCCTTGAACGCATGCGGCCCTTGGAACGAACGGCAAAATTAAAATGAAAATGAAAATAAAAATAAAGAGGAATTAAAAGTAAGAGGAAATGGCATGGCTGAGCGAGAGAAATGGGGAAAATTCCAAATGCTGCAGACCACCAACAGAAAGTATTTGTACTTGCAAAATTAAATGCAAAATGGAGCGGAATGATAAAAAGCTTAGTGGCCCATGGTCGAATCTGCTGATGGGGGATCATACTTTATCAGGTTATGCAATTTAGCAAAAGGGTTGCCCACACACACACACACACAGAGAGAGAGGAAAAGGGTCTTAAGCATTTTCCTGAGTGAACTCAAGTGACAGGTCGAGAGTTTTTGAGTCGAGCCCCTGCCTACGCCCTCATGATTGATGGACAAAGTTGGAGCGAAATTATTATGTATAGATAGGGGCTAATTCCAAATTGGATTCCTTCGCACGCCCCACACAAACTTGGTAAGAGCTCACCTGATGCTTTGGCCCGCTCTGTTAACCAATTCCGACCAAACAATCTTGAGTAAATTAAATGCCACACTTGAATGCAAATTGAAAAACCTCTCAGACAAAGCAGCAAGTGGCTGAGTGGCAGCTGGCAATCTTCACACGATTATTGACACCCGCACCGTGGGTGGGCATATGCCTTATACTTTGTCTTTTATTCCCGATTATTACGAGAGATTTATTTGGGAAATATTTATGCAAATTACGTGCACAAGTCTTTAATCTTGAGCCGAGTAACTTTGCCCAAATTGTTTGATATGCAGAAAATTGAAAGGCAAAACTTTACAGACAGACAATCACACGGCGAAAAATACTTCATTATCTTTTTGCATATTTTTAGTAGGGCAAACTTTTCCTATCAGAAATTTGCATTCACAATTCTTTGGCGATTGCTTCTTTGCTTTCATTGAAAATCAATAAAACACATTGAGAATATGATGGAATATGTACTACTTACTAACTTAACTTACTATTAAATTCCCTTTTAAATGGTTTCGTCCTCCTCTGAAATCTCTAGCTATATTTGTGACAGTTCCTACATATATATCCTCTGTTTTTAAAGATTAAATTGTATAGTTCCACAGTTTACCCTAATTTGCCATTAAAATTACTCTTAAATGAGAGTCAAATTTCCATGGCTTAATGTTTAACACGTCGAATGAATGACAAATTCATTTTGAGCATCACAAAGTACAAATTTATTTCTGTGCAGCACACAGCATTCGCTCTTCCACACTTGATACAAAACAATGCCAAGTGTAGGAAGCACTTGAGGCAGAGAGACATTGAGACGAGGGACTATAGAACAATGCCAAGACACTTCCAGCACAATGACAAATACATTTTCAAGGGGAGCGAAGCTCCAGCCAGAGCTTCAAAGGCAACGAGGAACCCATTTGTTTTCACAGACATTTGCGCTTCCAACTCCTTCTGTCGCTGGCGAATACCTTGGCAAATACAATGCCAGCGTGGTGAAGCGCAAAATTTTTCAGCGCCCGCATGGGAAATGGAAATAATTTTGCATTCTGGACATTTGGGACAAAGGAGCAACCATCGAGAATGATTGTGCCATGAAAGGCTTTAAGCTAGGCTAATCCGAATTGAAACTCTGTCCATTATCTGGTCAAATATTAAACATTGCTTTTATTAAATTCACCAGAAGAAAATTTGTTTAAAGCCTATAGTAAAAATAAAAGTCACTTCAACTTAATCAACGTTTTGTTTAAAGATTTTTAAGTATTACTAATACAATTTTAACCTTTATTTCGGCTTAAAAAGGAAAACAAAATATTACCAAAATATGACTCTAGCTTTTTTATTTATATGCAAAATAAATAAATAACTAAAATGAAATTAGGTGCCCAGACAGTTATTAATCTTTCCTTTTGCCACAGGCAAGTGTACATAATAGGTGACAACCAAAGTCTATTGTATCTACCTCGCTTACCAGCTGCCTGAAGAAATTAAAGCTGAACAACATGCGATAAAAAAAAAAACTCACACACAGTTTTTCCCTCCGTCTGTTGGCCTCCATTACCCATTCGCCCCGTATGAATAATTTCGGACGGCAACGGACATTACTCATACGACCCGTGCACTGCCTGTCGCTACCCCCGGCGAGCAAATGAACTACAGCACGAGCACGGAGATTAATATGCAACCCACTTTCCGCTCCTTTCCTCCATTGCAGTCACCACCGTCGAGCCGAACAACATGTATACGACCTGTATACCCATCGGAGGAAACTACTCGGGTGGCGGCGGAGTCTTCGCCCCCACCACCCTGGCCAACGCCTCCTCGGACACTTTGGCCTCCGGCTTCGAGGCGGCCGGCTATGCAGCCTATTCGACGGCACTGAGTGTGACGATTGCCATCGGCTGCAGCCTGCTGATACTCAACGTGCTCATTTTCGCCGGCGTCTACTATCAGCGTGACAAGACGCGACTGGAGGTGAAGACCCTGCAGAAGCAGTACCAGCAGCGCAGCCTGCACCAGCAGGTGCCCTATCCCCCGGAGCCCATCAAGCACGCTCATTACCACATGGGTCACTCGCAGAGCTCCGCCAATGTCATCGTGGACGTGGAGAGCCATCAGGATCAGGCCGGCCAGGCGGCCATGTTGCTGCAAGCGGCAGCAGCGGCCGCAGCAGCCGCTGCCAACGACGTGAAGGCACCGCCACCGCATATCTGCTCTAATACAGGTAGGATGCGGGTCTAATTAAGTTTTTTTAGTGTTTCCGTTGGGTTTCTTTGAAACAGGGAGTGCCCTCAATTTAATTAATATTTTTAAAGTAAGTAAATTTTACTGTAATGTATTTTATTATATTTTCCATTTTCTCTTCCGCTCCCACAGGTATGCAACAGCAGCAGCAGCAGGGCGGCGGCAGCGGCGGAGCTCTAAACAACGGCGGGATTGAGGGTGGCAAGGTGACTACCGACAACATGGGCAATGTCACCTACAGCAGCAGCTCCAAGCAGCAGCAGCAGCACCAACAGCAGCAGCAGCAGCAGCAGCGCGAGCACATGCAAATCAAGGGAATGGCCGGCACGCAAACCTTCGGACGCAGTGGCTCCGGTTCGGCGAGCGGAGGCGGAGGTGGTTCCACATCCGGCGGCGCCTCCGTTGTGGTGTCCGGCAGCAGCGTGAGCTACAATCCCGGCATGATGACGCTGCCCAAGTCTGGGAGCCTGCACCATGCGGCCACCTTGAACTATGCGCGCAACACAGCCGCCTTGAATTTGGCGGGCGGCGGCACGGCGCTGGTGGACAGTCGCGGGAATGTCCTGCTCACGAGCACCGCAGTGGGTCCTGGTGCTGGCGGCGGATCGTCCGGTGGCGGTGGTGGCGGTGGCGTTGACTGCATGACGCTGCCACGCAATCTCAGCCTGGCGGCCGCAGGACGACACAATCCCACGACAGGTGAGTGCCACAAGCTACGGGTAACGTAACTCGAGGAGGCAACAGCCAAAGGAAGTGCAATTGAATTGCATTTGCAGCTTCCAGAAGTCGCAAGTTTGTTTTCCTCTCGCTCCTTGCAGCTCCGGGACGAGGCAACAATGTTGCGGCAGGCAGCAATCAAGCTGAAATGTGATAAGATTTCATTTCATTATGAAGTGCTTGTTTCCCTTTCTCCGGGCTCTGCCCTCCGATTCTCGATTCTCCACTCTCGAGTCTCTGCCTCTGTGCTTCTCCGGGTCTGCTTATTCGATTTCAAGCAAATGAATTCGAGATTGAAAGGCTTTTGTGAGAGGTCACACTCGGCAAGCATTGCGAATGCTGAAATACAGTTTGCATTACAATCAGGCAGAGACTTGGATGCGGTTTGCAGGAAGAGCGTATGCGGTTTTGCTTGATACGGAATTTCGCATAATGGAAACTAAACATGAAATCAGTTTTGAGCAGAGCTTTAGATTTATGCAGGATAATGGTCTTACTAAAATCCGATATTATTTTCATGCAATTTCCAGACCGACATGAGCATTATAAGTCCCAGTTCGTAACTAGTGATATCTCCATCGGACAAGCTATAGCAAATAAACATATATCGGGTTTCTTAACTCACTTTCAATGTGCTCTTTAAGTCCTTAAATCCAAACAATGGGTTAATGGATGACTAAAGACTCCCCCTCCACAGCGAGCTGGTTGTCAGGGAAAGGGACGAGCATGACAGAGGAATGTTGGACCTGTCATGGGGCACACCGCCCACACACACATAAATTTCCTGCTAAATCATCCCGAGCAAACGAAAATATTGCTTAATCAAATTGAATGACCTTCGTGCCCAAAGGTCTGACGCTGCAAAAAGCAGCCAAAGGCAACAAAAAACGACAATGTCCGCGTGAAAATTGAAATTGTTCTAATCAGCCGTCGAGGAGGTTGTTTCGCCCTTGTTTTCTGTTTTTTATTTAGTATATATATTTTTTTTTGCTCTGCTAACACGTGTTATTGAATCATTGGAAAGGAAAAACGAAGCACCAAGAGGAAAAAGAAGTAGAGGACCGGGAAAAACATTTACGCTTCGCTGGGGTTCAACGGACTTTTGACTTCTGACCGCACAGAAACACAGACAGCGCAGCCAGAGAGCCGGCCCGAAAACCGTAATCCCGGTTTGTGGACTTGGTCTGCAGCGGAAATTGTTGTACAAATTATGCTCCACTGATTGCCAGGGTTTTTTAGTGTGTTTCATTGCTCCTGCCGGCTCCTGCCGGCTCCTGCTGGCTTCTGTTGCTTGATGAGCTGTTAAATGCGAGAAGGGAGGCCCAGAACTCAGACTCAAGCTCAGACCTCCAAGCTATTGACAGTTTTTCCCAGCCATCACGCAATAAAGTCGTTATGGGCCACTTCAAGAAATATGCCCCCAACTAATAAATCTCCAATATAAACGGCAAATAAAATAAAGATTCGACTTGCGATCGTATCATTGAGTTGCAGTTGTTTTCCAAGTCACGACATGATTTTTATGATAAGATTTTCAATTTCAATCGCCAGACAAAACTGTAACGATAACGATAAAGCAGATCTGGGCGCTCTACTGCCACTCCACTATAAAGGTAGGTAGCGCCGGCAGTAGAACAACTCAATACCCCCGGCCCGCTTGCTGAGCCGCATTAAGACAATAAAAAAAAACGCATAAAACTGTTGGTTTTAGTTTAGCATAATAAAATGAAAACATTAACCGAGCCAGCGGTGCAGAATAAGTTAGGAGCACGGCAATCCCACAATCTCTGCATGCGGAATTATGTGAATTTTATTGCGGGACCCGCAGTGAAAATTCCCCACAATCCAACCCCGCCAACCCTCGAATCTGCCCCTCTGGCCAATGTCGCTGGCATATTTCAGTTCATAAATACAATTTCAGCAATCGATGACAAATAAAACAACAACCCGATGAGCTCCCGGTCAAAACGATGCCGAACAGGTCGGCAAACTCCAATTGTTTTTTCAAATAACAAAACTGTTGTGTTTCTGTTCAATTCATCCCGTCTGAGCCTGACAGATGGGGGAACTCATTTTAATTTTTGCATAAATAAATTAGGGTTGTGCTCTGAATATACCGAGAGTTCATATTTCAGTATGGGTATGAGAGATAATGTATTCAGAAATAAAACGTTGCACATTTTTTTGGAAATTTAAAAATAAACCCGAGCTAAGGTGACGATATCCAATTACGATTGTATAGAGATTGATGACAAAATAAATACAATTTATTCGGAATTTTGTTCTTTTGTCTTTGATTATTTGTTTTTAAATTCTAAAAGGAATTTTTTCTCCATTAATTGATAATTAAATATATATATGGATATATATATATAGAAGAAAATTATCTAAAACGGATGGCATTTCCTACTTGATTCAGTTTCATAAAAGACAGCCCTGACAAATATTTATTTTAGGAATTACGTGGGAGTCCGGAGACAAAACCTACAAACAGAAATCCATTAAATCACAAATTTGCCCTCAATTTCCACTTCCAACCCACTCAAATCAAACCCTATTTTCGGAGAACCAATTTTCATAGACGACAAATTCCAGGGAATCCAATTTTTAGCCACTTGAGCAGGTTTATGCACTTCTATTTTGCCAGTTCGCTCTCTAATTGCTGGTCGATAATGGTGAAAAGCTGAAAAATGCGGGCTAGCAGGGAGAAAAGAAGTCCGACTTGAGCCAAATACACATTTCCATTGGATTTTCTTTTTGTATTTGCATAGAATATTTTGTTGCTGATTTAATTTTACGCTCGCGCCTTAACGGAAGCGGAAATTCGTAGTGGTTAAGTGGGCTGGTGGGCGTGGCACTCGACGATGTTTTCGCTGATTATGATGATGATGATGATGCTGACGATGCCGATGGCGATGCCATCAGGTGGCGACGTTGTCGGATGTGGCGAGTGTTTCGCTGTTGGCATTTTGAGCGCTCTCTGCATTATTTATAATTATTGCGAATTTTCATATAATTATGCGTGGGCGCATATTTTCAGCATCTGCCTGGCGCTCAATTTTCCTTAGCCGCTCCTCCCCGCCACTCCTTGCGTATATATTTTGAGTTGCCTTTTTCTCCCTGCCAGTTATTTATTTAAGCAGCAAATTTTTCTTGCTGCCAGCGAGAGCGAAGAGACTATAAATATTAAAGTCAACGGTAGTTTGTGTCTGGCCGAGGAGAATCCTTGTGTAATTAATGTTTGTTCTGAGATTTTTGTCCGCTTAAGGCACTCAAGTGGCACATTAAACTCATTGTTGTTGCTGTCGCTGTCGCTCTTGCTGTTGCTGTTGCTGTTCCTGTTTCTGTTTCCTTTACTTTGCTCCGGTGTTTGCGAATGCCTGTGGATTATGTGAGTTTGCTGACATTGTTGAACGGCAGTTAAATGCCTCATTAGGTTAAGTTGCCTTCACTTCAATTTGTTTCCGGAATATTGGCAAAAGATTTCATAATTTAATTCGAGACCAGTTAAGTTCATCTTGAGTTTACTTTAACGACTCGGGCAGGCAGTAAAGTTTAAGCAGTAATTGCTGAGCACTTAAAAGGGAATATTAAATACAATAATTTTGGACGATATTTAATGTGTATTAAAAACAAATCATTTAAAAACCTTGAATACAATTATTTATAGTACTGAAATATATTTAACAAAATTTACAAAAAAATTAGAGATTTTTTAGATGAACTTATAACCCCTTTTGGGCTAAAAATAATTTTATATCTGTGAATATTTTCTCTCAGATATAAATGGAATAACAAGTGTTAAAGTTTCACCTTTTTGCTCCCCCCATAAATCATCTGGAAAAGCTTCACACACCCACACACACACACACAACCGGGCTAAGCGTTCAGTTTACGGACTTGCAAAGTGAATTGGAAAATGTGTTGCCAACTTTTAGGGCAATCTGAATGCCCGTGTATTATGTTGCTGAAAAAACTTTGTTCGGCAAAATTTTGATTAGAAAGAGACTTAAAACTAAGCTAGCCCAATGCATACATGAATGGGAATTGAGAACTGGGTCCGTTCAATCGATAAAAATCCTTAGTCAGCCTTTTTGGGGCCCTAATCATTTTCGATACAACAGTTCTTTCTTTTGTCTCGCTTTTGTGCAATGGCCAACAGCTCTGAGCTCTTTGAAGCCAGCGTTAAGCACTCAAAGTGAGGCTATTTCATATTTGCTCTCTTTTTCCTGTGCCAGTATTCAATTTATTCAGATTTATACTTTCCATAGAGAATTTTTGGCGGATGAGCCCAGAAATGGAACAAATATAAAAGAGCCGACCTCAGACAAGTGCAAAAAAATGAGAGCAAGCAAGTGAGCAGGGAAAAAATCAACGAAATTGAGTAAAAACAATGAAGCGTAAACGATTTTTGCTGACATGTATGTGGAGGGGTGCAGCAGGAAAAAAACGGCATAAATATAATAAAAATAAGGCAGCAAACAAAAGGCAAACGCGAGTTGCTTGTTAAGCACCCCAAACATGGCCAAAATAATGTACAGTTGAGGTAAAGAGAATAGCGTTAAGCAAGAAATGAGTGCAATATGTATTTCCTTTATTTCACTGTTAAATGGAAGTTTAAACTTAAATTTTAAATATTTTAGGGCTATATGTTTCTATTTTTCACAATTTATAATGAGGAATATGTATATGTTTGTGATTCTAATTCACTATAAAAACGAGAAAGAAAGCTAACTTCGGTAAACCGAAGTTTATATACCCTTGCAGTCAGCAATTGGACCATTGAAAATCTATCTATTTTGGTAATGTAAAAAAAAAGTCAAATTATGTAAATTTTGTATATTTTACATTTTACATGTAGAACTTTACATTTTCATATAAATCGACCGATCCCTTCTATGGCAGCTATATGATATAGTTGTCCGATCTTAATGAAATTAAAACCGTAATTCTAGAACTATAAAAAACGACTATATCTCGAAATTTATAGAAATTCGTTGAAAAACAGAGAAATTAAAAATTTTTGTACATTAATTTCGACATCATTCCTATGGCAGCTATAGGATATAGTAGTCCGATTTCGGCCGTTCCGACATATATACTGCGTGCTAAAGAAATAAGACTATGCTGAAAATTTCAGCCCGATACCTCAAAAACTGAGAGACTAGTTCGCGTAGAAACCGACAGACAGACAGACAGACGGACAGACAGACGGACAGACAGACGGACAGACAGACAGACGGACATGGCTAGATGGACTCGGCTGGTGATGCTGATCAAGAATATATATACTTTATGGGGTCTGAGATGCCTCCTTCACTGCGTTGCAAATATCATGGCAAAATTATAATACCCTCTGCAAGGGTATAATAAACCTTTTATGCACCACAGATGCTACTTTAGAAGCTCAATATGTATAAATATCCCAAGGCCTCAGACCTACTTTTTCAGCAACAATTGTGTTAAAGTTAAAGATGATGGGGCTGGTAAAATATAGACTGGGAGGAAAAGCACCTTATCCGTGACGTGACATGATTGTCATCCACATTGTCAACGGCAGGCAACCGCAGAACAACAGTTCCCTCGGCCGCCAGGACATAAACAGCTTCATACAAATGTTATTATTGAAATTTCAGCCGGAAAAACCAGGAAAGCGGCCGACAAGGAGGCTGGGAGAAAGAGAGTGCAAAAAGTGTTTATCACACATACGCCGTGTGTACGCAGCAGCAAAATGACAAAAAATGATGAAAAATCTATTTGCAAGCCCAACCCCATGGACTCTGACCATATTTTTGCCCCCATGCCTTGCCATCAGCATATGTTTGCCGTTTGTGCCGGCATCCCAAACAGAAGCGGGGCCTCGATGAAAAGAAAAGCCAACCAAACATTATTCGACGCCATCGATGCCGTCACATTGTGTGCGGTTATTCTGGGTACACTGTAAAAAGCTTGGTTTTTCTCTAGGTAACAGTTTTTTATGAAAAGTGTGTATTTAACAATATCAACTAAGGTTTAATAGCCTTCATCTTCATAACATTTTTTTTGTAATTGAACAAAAATTATATTCAATTATTTTCACTGTGCAGATATCGCCCTCTTTGTTTGAGTTTCGCTTTCTTCGGTTTTATTATTTCGCCTAGGCTTTGACGATTTCCCCTAAAATGATAGACGCTTGCCAACTGCGGGCATACAAATAATACAAACCCCCATACCACTTCGGGAAATTCCCTCATCGAGAATAGTTGGCGCACTTTTTCCATTTGTCCCTTTGTTGTTGTGCATTGCGCACATAGTTAGATAAGACAATATTATTTTATTGCCTCCGGGGCTGGTAGATTTTCGGAGGGAGATTTCATGTCACCCTTAGTGGTCAGTTGGGTTTCAGCCCAAGTTGCTTGCCCAAGCCAAGGGTCAAAAATAAGGAGAATGGGTGAAGAATAGTCATGCTCTGTTCTGTAAGAGAACGGAGAGCCGTATAAAAAGTTCTCACTTTAGTTAATGCTGGGTTTCCACCGAAAGTTTAGGACAATTGTACGCTTTGATTTAGAAGTTGGTTTGATAGTTTTTCCCTAATAAATGACTGACTGTTTAACTGATTCTCTGATATAATATATTTAAAGGAACTTAATTTTTCATCAAACTTAAATTTTAATCTTTAAGTTACAACACGTATTCAGAGCCATTTTTAAGTACCTAACCGTCATAATTAAAGCGAGTTTCTAGGGACAACTTGGCCATTCCGTTCAGCTTTCAATAAGAAGATAAATGATTATATTTTTGCCGGAAGTTGAGCAAGTTCTTGCTGCTACCCATTTGTCATCAATCAATTAGAAGCGCTTGCCCTGTCAAATGTGTCAAACTATTGCATAAACTAACATTAACCCGGGCCATCTATGGCCGGCACGGCTGGCTAATAAATTTTTCAGAGCCGCCAACGCTCTGGGCCAACATAAATCTACATGGCCAGCAACTCTTACATATTTCATCGATGCTCTCCGATTGCCCCGCTCGAACTCGGGCTTCTAGTGGAGATATGCTGGAGTGTGCTGAGTTTCATTTCCTTGGCACTTCCTTGCACACGGACATGTAATACTTTCCCTTTTTTAATATGCTCATTCAATTTACTTGCGCCAGTTCCCGGCTACTGGCTCTGGACTCTTGACTCCCGATTGCTCCTCGATTATTGATGACATGACAAACAAGGTACGATTTCCGCCCGGCTCCCAAGGAGGAAGTTCGAGAATCATTTTTCTTTTGGCTCGATTGTATTTGTATGCGCATTAACTTCATTTTGCAATCATGCGCGCCATAAATCCAATTTAATTGTGCTGCTCCCTCACTCAGCCACAGCGGCGCACAGATACAAATGCGAAAACACACGCATGAGCTGCTTGAGTGCACGGCGGCGTATACTTAATTTTTGCTCGTTCGTGCGCTCAATTCCGCTTCCTCGCAACTTCTAACTCAATGCTAAATAGAAGCACATAAATTTCCGGCACCACCCCCAGCGATATCCAGTTTGATTTCTTCGGATTGAATTCTGAAAAATAGATTTTTTATACTGTTGCTTCCCGCTCCTCGACCCCACCTTTGTCTACCTTTGGCTATCTTTCCCTCTTTGATTTACTACGCACAATTTCGTACCTTTTGCAGGACTCGCTCACTCGCTCGCAGGACCCGGTCCAGTTTGAGTTGCTCTCTGTGATTTATGTTTGATTGAAATGCTCTAAATTGTATGCTAATCTGGACTTTGACACAAAGCTCATTTGTTCCAGCCGCTGCCGCTGCTGTTGCTGTTGCTATTGTTGCAGCAATCGCATTTAAATGTTGTGCCTGGCATTTGGCAGTTTGCTTAAGCGCTTGCTAATTTGAAAACCATTTCGGTTGTAGGCTGCTATCAAGGGGTTGCTTCCCCGAATCATTTATCAGGCTTTTAAGTTTTCTTCTTGGAATCTTGGCTTGGATTTGAGGGCAGGAATTCCTACGAATCTGTTGTGGGCAATTGAACTATTAATTGCTGAGAAATGTTCTCGAGAACCCTAAATATATTCCATAAATTTGGTAATAAACAGTTGATTGGGATAAATTGGACTTCTATTGAGATTTATCATGAATTATTCCGGTGCAAGCCTAGGATTTCAAGGCGTTTAAAAGAATGCAATAAATTTGTGGCACTTTAATTGCATGCGTTTTGTAGAAGATTAGAGAGATTTCTAAAAGACTTAATACACATAGAGCATTATGGCAAATTATGGAAAGTGCGTTCTCCAATACGTACTTATCTCATTTTGAGTACATATTTTTTTTTTAACTCTTAGTTAAAGTATTTTTTCTATAGATTTACATTTCTAATAGATTTAGATAAACTTCTCTTCTAAAAAGTATTAATCACCATTATGAAAGCTTGATAAAAGAAGCCTTGCTTACTTTCTAATTATTATAAAACCTCGAACCATTGATTTTTTTATAAAAAAAATTGGTAATATTATAATAATGTATACAGCTTACAAACATATCTCTAGAATTTATTGAATAGATCCCATTTTTCAATTAAGGATTTCATTTAAAATAAAATCTTATAGGAAAATTTCCTTGAAAGTGGCTTAAAGCTTAATAAACTCCTATTTAAATTCCGTTTGCATTACCATCTGATACTTAATCCCGTTACAATCACGTTGCATACGTCGCAAGTTGATTTGATGGCCGACATTAAGTGCAGCTGCTTGGGCGCATTGCTCCACTATCTCTGGGCCATAAATTCAAGCATAGCCCTTTCCCGCCAATTTCCTGTCGCATGCCCTGCTAAGTATGCTATATAGTTGTTTTTTTTTACTTTTCATAAATCCCACAACTGTCAACTGCGAGGGGGCAACGGCTAAAATTCAGCAATAAATTGGCGTGAGTGAGTCAGAGAGTGGAGCATGCTTCATTAATGCGACAACCGTGGGACCCTCGTCCCCTGACCCTTACCCTTTACCCTTTACTCCTTACCCTCGCAACCCCACACATCCCACATACAAACAGACAGCACAATTGGCTGCACTTGTGTGTCCACTTAGTTGGGCGAACAAAACCCACAATATCCACATGGCCGAGTGGTTGCACTCACGGCCCACCCTTAACCCCCTACTGACCACTCCGCAATGGCTCTTCATGTCCGTGTGGTTAAGTGAGCTCCGTGCGGCTGGCAGTCCTGTTTTATTTCCCCATTTTTTGAGTTATGCGCGGCATTTCCGGTCTTGTCATTTCATACTAATCAACATCCGTTGAGCGGAATTTGGGCGTGCATTTTTGACTCCATCATTTCGCGGACCGTTTCGGGGCACCGATATTCGGGGTAATATTTTCTGCGGCGCGTTACACGCATTCGTTGCAGCATTTGCATTGTAATTGCAACAGTGCGTATAAGTGATGTGCATATAAATTAGTTTTGCTTCGCTGCGGGTTGTCGATCGGGGCAAAAAGTTCCAACTGTGGAAATTGAAAATTTATTGCATACTACCACGTGGCCAGAGCCCATTCGGGGGACGGCATCCGTTTGGTTCGGTCCGGCTTTCATTACAAATTACGCATACGCACCGTTGTTAATTTCATATTCATAAATGATGGCCGCACTCCTTGGGGAAATTGCATGAAGCACTCCAGCTTTGCGGTCCTTTTTCCACAGGTCCGCGTTTGTGTGTGTTTTTTTGTTAACAGAAAAAAATGGTTAAATTATGCCTCAGTTGAGGCCTCGGCCGGCTTTGATCTCCGTCCTCCAAGCGAAATCCCGTGGCAAATCTCCGCCTGGCTCTACTCTAACTAGCCAAAAGCCGGGCAGCATAATCCGGTACATTTGACTCTGAATGCTCTCTTAGGTCCAGTCCATTTGGCCACTTGAGTTGCGCCAAAAGGGGCTGGCCATCAAATCCCCAGAAAGTCCAGGCCATAAACATAAAAACCAAAAGGGCCCAGCTCTCTACTGGTCCGCTCTGCCATCGAGTACTTTGTTGAATTAAACCTCTAATTAGCGAAAGCTGTTTTTGGCCGGGATTAAAGGTTGCCCAGGGACATCTTGAATGACTAATGAAAATTTCTTTGAATTTTTTAAGATTTACTTCTAAGAAGGGACTTTGGAGAAGCCGAAGCCAGCCTGATTAAAAATGTTTCTGTTGGGAGCTTAACCAAAGCAGAAGGGATTCCAAGCTCCTGGAAAATGATAAGAGGATGTTGTGGATCTAATAAATTAATATAGGTGTAATACGAAGCTTAAGCAAAGCAATCAGGTTTTTAAGCCCTTGGGAAGTTATGAAAGGAGTAAGGAACTTTAAAAGACAAGTTATTATTGTGGTACTTTAAATATATATTTAATTTATATCAGAGATAAAAGTTATAAAATAGTGGGAATTGTGGATCTGATAACAGCCAGTAAAATACTAAACTTTTTAGAAAAATAAAATTAAGATCAAGAACAGTAAACTAAGGAGGCTTTATCCAAATAAGTTTCCCTTATTTTTTACCTAAAAAATATATTCAAAGCTATGTAAGAGCTGATTTTGTTATATTTAATATCAGGTCAAGCACTTAGTACCTTTTTTCGAAAACCAATTTTAGATATTATATCTTTACCAAACAAAAAGTTTAACTTAGTTCGTGTAAGCTACCTTTTTTGAAGAAAAAGGCTTTAATACATTTAATAATTAATTATTGTAATAATCGCATTGCGTAGGTTTGTATACATGACTTTAACAATAGGAAGTCACCCAATACTTCGTCAGCATCCGTTGCTAACCGACTTTATCATTCTTCTAGAGATATATATTATTTTTGGTCTCTCTATTTCTGATTTTTATTGGTTTTACTTGAGATATTTTAAATTAAAAGCTTCTGAGCAGAACAAAGCAGCAAAATGAAAATTGATTGAAATATTTTCGAATGAATTCACCTCTCAAGTACGGACTGCATCATATTCCTTACAAGTAGCTGACTTATTGCTTAATCGCTGCTTGGAATTGCAGTCACCAACTTGAGTTTTTATTGCGCGACCCGACATTCCTTTCGAAGGACTCAGCAATAAAACTGCACTGTGTCTGTGGAGGCAAGGCAAACAAATTAGTTCTGCCCCAGACACACACAGAAACACACAGGAGAACAGGAAGAGGACCTACCAAACACACAATGAAGCCTCGGCGGGGGGGGGCATCAAAATATTAGACGCGTCAATAGCTCTGCACATTTTGCGCTTTTGCATTTCGAAGGCAATCGAGGCGACAAGTTGAACGACATCGAAAGCTGGAGCAGGAGCAGGGGAACCCCACATGCCGCCCCACTTACATTGCCAATTCAATGGAACAAAAAGTGCAACCAACTCCGATGACGCGGGTACTCTCTCCTCGACGACGAGAATGAGGATGGCGATGACGATGGCGATGGCGATGTGGATGAAATGGGAATGTGTGTTTAATGGTTGACATTGTTGTTTACAAATTGACTTTTTGTTGCTGCCGCTTCTGCTCGTCAATAAACATTTGCCCGATAATATGCCAACATATGCATAACGTACATAAGTAGCTTACATCCTCCGAACCTCCCAGCCTTCTGCCTTTTTGCAGAGAGGAAATTTATCGCCGAATATCGTTGCTTTTCCCTTCCAATTAACATCAGTGGGTTCAAACTACATTAATAGCATCGTACTGCTTGTATAAAAAAAGTAATAAATACAACAAGCTTAAAAAATGTATCAGAAAACGTTTGTAAGTTTTCTACAATTTCTAATAATTTTTTAATATAATATTTGTGTCGTAAAATCCTTCCTTTGGCTGTGGCTCTTCCTCAGAAAGCTCCACCATTTCCAATATATTTAAAGTTACTAATATTTTTTTTTTAAATATTGTTACTGATTTTTCTCTTTGTGCAGCAGAACTTCAGCAATATCAGCAGCAACAGCAGTCGAGCAAACATCAGGCCAACGGAGCTGTCCTCACTGGAATGCAATCGCACCACATACGCGGACCACGCCCCCCGCTCCGCACTGCCTCGTCTACGACCACCAACAGTAGTAGCAATAACTCGACAATGGGCATGGCCGTGGGCGGGGGCGGAGCAGGCGGAGGGGTCGGAAGCGGCGGTGGCAACATGCTGCTCGACCAGACGCCCTCCGGCGGCAGCAGCAGCAGCGGCGTTAGCAGCGCACCCAGCTCCTCGAAGGGCCATCACACCCACTCGCACTCGCACGCCGCCCACCTTGTGCACTCGCACGGCGAGGGCATGGTCCTGACCTCTGCCTCGCCCGTGGGCGTCCAGCAGCAGCAGCACGCTTCGCAGCACCAACACCAGCAGCAGCAGCAACAGCAGCAGGTGCCGCAGGCGGCCATGGACGAGATGCGCGTCTGATAGGTATCGGTCTTTGAGTTGGACTTATAGTCATCAACGGGGTGAGTTTTTAACTTCGTACTTTGAGTCAAGTGAGGCCACAGAAATCTCCGACAAACTAATTAAACCAAAGGAACCGCAGAAATGTGTTAGAAACTAAGCGAAAGCTCTGGAGGTTCTGTGATAGTTTTTCTGCTGATTCGGAGATTTCGTTGGCAAGTTTTAGAAATTATATTTAGTTTATTGTAATGTTTTATTTTAATATCATTTCAAATATTCCATTACATCCGAATGGCATATATCTCTTAAACTAAGTTAGATTGAATATAAGCATAATAATCCAGGTATTAAAAATAAGTTGTCCTATTCTCAAGTACTCAATTATTGTTTTTTTCATATTTTAATTAAAAATAAGGCAATAATATTTGCTTTATTAAAAAAAAAGCAGATTTGATTTAAAACACATTTTTTTATTTTTGCCAGGTCCAGCATTATATGACTTTCCTTTAAACATTCCTTATCATCCCCAACTTCTTGCTCCCCATCATTTTAATTTTATAAAAGGGCGCAATCTCCAGGGACTCTCTGGGAACTCATACGTAATTTTTCCAACCCAATTTTCTTTTCGCATATTCATTCAGATAATATTTATTATTCATTTCGCGTATTATACCAATGCGTAGGCCATCAAGCAGAGCCCTTCTCAATTCTTTGGTGTAATATTTGTGGAGCCACGTGGAGTTCCAGGTGGTCAAGGCGAACTCGGTTCGCCGTAACCGTAACGCATCCGATTTATTTAATGGTTACGAGTAGAAGTATGTGTTCTCTAAAGGAGCAGTAAATATAAACTGATATAGGTATGAAATCCGTATAGGAAAAACCCCTTTAAAATAAAGTTCCTGCTCTTCTGCCTACAAAATATGACAAACATGCTGAGCCTTTCGGTTGGCACAAAATGAAAAAAACAAAGGTCATGACGGGATATCAAAAAAAAGGCAGAATAAAATATCTGCGCACCCAGACTCTGATCAAAAATAACAAACGGCATGTCAAACATGCGGCAGCAAAAAATGCTGCCTCTTTATTTGATAAAATAAAAAATAAATATGCACGAAAAACACGAAGCATATCCGAGTTCATGGTTCAAGGTGGACTCAAATGTCGCAGCCACTGGCATGGAAAAATGCCAAAAAGGGGGGCGGCCAAAATACTGAAAGAGGGAGCCCTTTAATGGAGAGTTTTTCCCAGGACAAAAAGCAGCATGAAACGGCGAATAAAATATATACGTATTAATACCAGGGCAAAAGGGAATGAAATTGTAAACGAAATTAAAAATGGACCCACTTGACCAGGCCATAACAAGTGGCAAGGTGCAAGGCAATTTGCGGCATGCAACTTGAAACCGAGCGCCCAACTAATTTATGGCCCAAACCCGGACTCTGGAAATTCGAGCTAAACCAAATTAAAATTGCAGTGTGGCCAGAAAGAAAAATTGGTAATTGCATTAACTGAAACCAAGCTGTGACGCAAAAAGTAACCACTCTTACGTTGCTGTCAACTCAAAGGAAAACTGAGAAAAGTTGATATAAAACCAGAAGTTCAAGCAGGAAACTGTTGCTTGAAATTGTGCAATTTCCTTGGGCCAATTGGAGTTTTTAAGGAGAAAGGCATTTAGTTTGAAATATATTTTAAGAGGGGTTTCTTTAATGAATAACTTTCTTATATATATACATACAATATTTGTCCTAGTAAATATTTCGACTTTGAATTTATTCATATTAAGTTACTTGTTCTCTAAATTTGTATAAAAATCGAATAATATTCATAAATTTTCTATTGCTTTCATAGGACTACTGGTCTCCGTAATTTTTTGAACATTCTTCAGAACAATACATTTAAGTACTTTTAAGTATTTAAGCGTCGAAAAGATCCACCCACTTACAGGGCATTTTAACCCCCTACTTTTGCTGCCCACTTGCAGCCACTTGTACAGGTGTCTGTACGTGGGTGCGCGGGTATGTTTGTGTGGGTCAGGACACTATTTCACCTGGCATACAATTAAATTTGCATTTCTTTCCTTTTTGCTTAACCCACGTTGCCCGGGCAGCCTCCGCCTTGGTTTACCTTAACTTTTAGCTGATTAACATTTCTGCGCCCTGCTCTGGGCGCGGTGGAAATGCAATTTTCGCTTCCAGCCAAAGTGAAAGGGGGCCCAGGGCAAATGGCAACTTTTATGTAAATTTACACCCACTCGCACTCACACACACATCCAGGCACAAGCACACACACCCACACGCCCGGACGCGGGGGCGTGTCGAAGTGTATATGTGTTAAAAGCGCAATAAACATTAATTTCACATTCTTTCTCCTTGAGCCACTCCACTTTGGGTCCTTACACTTTGTTTAAGTTCTTCCTTTTTCTGGATATTTTTTGCACTTGTTTAAATTATGATCAAAAGATTGTTGAGTTTCCGAAAACAAAAACAAAACAAAAACAGGAAAATGGGAAACAAAACAGGCTTCCAGTGGGAAGACCCAAACATTTTCTTTGATTGCATTGCTTTAAAAGAAGTAATCTGATACTAAAAATTAAAGAAACTGGCAGGGTATTCTTATCCCACACTTGCATTATTTTTTTAACAAAAATTAAGGGAATCTTATCTTTTTTTTTAATATAGATCTTAAACAAATCTGTCAGTGACATTAATATGAATTTCGGTACTTGTTAAGCCTGCATTTCCATTTAATTTCGGAGGTAAACATAAATCCAATTGATTTTACTTGTTTGCATTTCCCACTCAATTGAAGTGCTCGTCCAACACATTACTAATCAATTAAGTCTACAAATGAAAGAAAATGCTCAAATTTCCCATCGATTTCGGCTGCACTTATAAACATATCAACTGCGGTTTCCTTGGCTGCCATCTGTTGTGATTAGTTGGGAAATTATTTTGAAAGCTGAACATTTACTGCGGCCTGCGGGGCTGACATGTTTGGTGTTGAGAAATGCGGTGAGAACTTTGGAAAATTGTATGTTTAAATTACTTGACATCCAGTCCCGCAAGCAGACACGAGCTGCAGAGTCCTGGTGGACCAGATGTGCTATGTAATTAGCGCAAAACTTTCAAGTTGCATCAAGCCCCAGGGAGGTTAAAGTTAAGTGGATATGGAATACGTGGCAGGATTCTCGCATTATATGGCTTGCTTATATTAATGAATGTAATGGCCATAGATATATATCTCTGGAATTTCGTTGAAAATATTTATGAAAATAAATAGAAACAAAAAATAGATTCTAAGAGTCAAGCTAGCTTGTGGTTATGGAAATTTTTGCTTCACTTTAAAAGTGCTGCAGAAGTTACTAACCTTTTGAAATTATTACGAAATAGGTCTAAAACAAGGCTTTAAAATGTGTCGCAAAAAATGCAAATTCCCACTGAATTTTATACCTTAAACATTTTATTGCATACTTTTCGGCACTTTTTAAAATGATATCAAACCCCTACTCATATATGGGTCACACCGCAATAAAGTATTACCCACTAAACAATTTAATATAAGTTTATCTCTGATTATCTCTGATTAATATTTCATTAATAAACCAAAAAACCTAAATTTATTCTTTTACCGCGTAAAGTTTATTTCTGCATTTTTTTTTTTCTCTTTTGAACTTTTAAAGAACACACTTTATCAAACTATTTGGTTTTAAAATCAGAAATAGTATCTTATACATCCATAAATAAAAAATACTTTATTTTCATTTAATTAAAATTATTTTAAGAATACCATTAATAAAAATGTATACCGTTTAAGGTGGATTTTCTATTATTTATGCCATTATTTAGAATGAAAACCTTATACCTTTTAGGCATGACGTTTCTGCAGATGAACTTTAGGCTTTTATAAGCTTAAAGTTTAATCAGTCAGGCAGCTCATAGTAACAATAGGCTTCTAGTTTGTGCCTCCTATAATCTTGAATTAAAGTTAATTGTCTGGTCGAGAGTGTTTCCTTCTTTTCTGCATTTATGAAAATGAGCTTATGAACCTGGCCAAGTTTCCGACACTTGACTGATGTTTATTGTTCTTTGAAGAATTCAAGAAGAATAGTCAGCCCTCTAAAGTCGCCCATTTCCCGCCCCTGCAGAGCCATTTAGCCCCTCTCTAGGAGCACAAGATATGCAAAGTGGCTGCACAAACATGCGCGTAATACGTTAATGATGGTCTCTGCATTCTCCCGCCACTGTTCGCCACCCACCCCTGGCCGGCGCCCGTAACATGCACACATTGTAGCCGCGATTTGCATTACGCGCATTACTCAGTTCCCTCACTTTGCCGGGGCTGCCACGACTTCTTCTCTTTCAGTTTCGGTATCTTGCGAGGAGAAAGTCTAAGCTGCATCGCCGCCCCCGCCCCCGTGTAACCCCGTTCATCATCAGCACTCCAGTCAACAATCTGCGCCAAATTGTGCGCTCAACTGTGCAGCATACCCCCTTTAACCCTTGCTGGGGCCGGCAGCCTAACAAACCACCCCCCTGCTGGCCAGAGAGCTGGCAAAACAAAAGGCAGCCGCGCATTTTTCGCAACTGCACTTTACTTTGCACTTTTCGCTTTCTTTGCATAAATTCTCGCCATCCCGAGTTTACTGTACTGCAAAAATGGGCACGCATAGCGGAAAAGAAAGAAAACAAAATGGGCGGAAAAGTGTCAGGCACCAGGACACGAAGATACCCTTTAAAGTGTGCATAATTAGGTCAGTTAAAATTATTTTCAAATTGTGTAAATGGTATCAAAAGAAGAGGCTTTTTAACCATCAGAGAAAAAGACTGAGACTGAGAGATCAAGTTCACACCGGAAACACATTCTGTTTTATTTTTCTGAATTTATTTTAAACATATTTATGTTTGTCATATATATTTAAATTATTTTACTAACTAGTCGGAAATTAGTTTAGCTAATTTATTTGTTTTGCCAGCACATTTTTTTAAGAAGTTACAAATTAGCCTTAAACTATTTTCATATCTACTCATTTTGGTTAATCGAATTAAAAGCGATTTTTGCATATGAAAACATCGAAAAGTTCGATACTTTTTTAGCCCTTTTAGTTATGAAGTCCCAATAAAATCGAAATATATAAAATACCTATTGCTTATCAATTTAAAAACACATTAACCGATTAACCAAATGAATTCAGAATAAATTCTGACAGCGAGGATCTGAAAATCATGCGCTGCATTTCATTAAATCTATATCTCTCCTATAGCTAAACGATTTCGGTATACCCCCATCCTTCCGAGTAGGTGGTACAAAAACACAAACAGCGGTAGTTCAAGAAAAAGTTGAGAAAAAGAACGCTGGAAAAATGAAAAGGAAAAAAATGAAGCTGAATAAATATGGCATGCAGCTGCTGCAGAAGATTTCCCGCTGAATTTTAAACTAAACACAACGGCGTAATGGAAAAATGGAAAAATAGAAAGCGCCAACAGAGCGCAATGAAGTGTGCGGCCCTGAGAAAGGCGCAACATCAACGAATCCGCGACCAAATGGAGCCGAGCTCCCGATAGGACAGATATGCAAAAACTGGCGATATAGCGCGGCCAACTGAGTGGCACTGATGGGGCTGCACTTTCAGCGGGCTCTGTGTCGTAAACGCTGATGTCTGGGGCGTGCTAAGAGGGGTAAAACATGGATGAAGCTGTAGGGCATGAAGCGATAGCAAATAGTTAAGATTTCTATTTCGATCTCTGATACTACTCCCACGCTATAATCAATGTGATTTGGACAATTTATTACTTATATTAACCAGTTCATAAAGGCAATTAATAAAATAAGAATTAATTTAGGATCCAACTTGTGTATTATTTGCATATCTTATGCAGGTTTATGCTTTTGTGATATATGTTTATTGGAAGGTATTTATTTGATTTATAGGTAATATTGAATAACTTTGTATTGAAAATGTATTATTAAAGATGTCAGCACTTGAACCTCATTAATTTTCCCACACAAATCATGAATATTTATGAGCTTGACAAGCATAATATTTGCTTTTAAATTATTTTTTATTTGATTTATTAAAACTAAGAAAATATTAAGTGAAGACCTTAATCCCTAACCACAAAATCTCTATTGCAGCTCCATAGAAACACTGCGAGCGGAAACGCCCGAAGAGTTCTATGCCCCGAAACGGGCGGATGATGACGGCCAACTCAATGGGACACCAGCCGATGTGGATGGAGCTGCAGCTGCGGTGACAGCAGGAGCGGGAAAAGGCGGAACTGGAGGTGACCACAAGCAGCGACAGTTGAAGAAGCTGCGATTCAAGCGAGAGATGCACGCCCTGGCACTGGAGGGCGGCGACGTGGCCAGGGGCTACTGCTCCTGCGACGAGCAGTGGACCAACTCCTCCTCGCCGACATCAACCACGACGTCGGCAACCATGTCGCCGACACTGCCAGCAACCGGAAGTGCCGGCAGTGGCAGCGGGCGCTACGCAACCGGAAATGGGGGTGGCAGCGGGATTGTTAAAATGGCTGCGGCGGGGAAGCGGGGCGGAAGGCTCAAGCAGCAGCATCATGTGCGCTTCTCCGACGAGAAGAACTTCTCGGATTGAGGATAAAACCAACTACTAGACTGCACCTAATCTCTGTTTAGTCATAGGCTAATTTCCCGACAGAAGGGGAAATTCAAACAAATCATCAGAAACCAAACAAGTTGCATTAAATTCCGTAGCTAAACGTAATCGATAAGGAACCTGTACATATAGTTCGAAAATGTTAGTTAAATATCTGTGTTTAGTTGCTCGATAGATCTGTTGTGAACTATATACACATATATATAAATATATATGGATATAATCAAGCTAACGATATATACATCGTCAGATAAGTGTAGCACAAATGCATTTTTTCCACTCATCAACAAATTGAAAGCAAACATTGATGGAATCCGTTGATAGCCGAATTCTGTTAGCGGCAGTGTAAATACTCTAGTCAAAATAAACATAAAATGTGGTATTATTTACTTAAAGTAAAAAGATAAAACATAAATCACTTAAATAAGAAAAACCAAAATCGCTCAAATAGATAAGATCAACTAACACAACAATGAAATGCATAATTGAAAGCAAATAAATAGTTCATAATTTAATTATTGATCTAAGGATGAAACATAAAAACGTGACGCGTTTTTCTGTGTACAAAGCGTTTAAATCAACCATGATTTTCAACAGAATTTCCCATTAATTAGGCAGCACACCTGTGAATTGTTGTCCTAACGCAACAAGTCAATTGGTATTAAATAATTCTGCATTTCTATTACAATTTTCCTTTTTCTTTTGAAGAAAAGTCTTTTATATGTATATATTTATAATTTCTTACATCAAATCCTATTAAAATAATGGAGTTACTGAACCTAACAAAAACTGCCAATCTATTAAATAATTTATAAACATTATTGGTTCGATTCTTTGTTTATTCATAAAAGGTTTTCAACTCAAAATACTCTTCCATTTTATTTGTAAATCATTCCGATCGGGTCATAAAGAAAGCGTCGCCAAGAAAGCACAGTCAAAACATAAAATATTTGTACTTTAAGAACAAAATTTATAATCGTCTAGTTTACATTATGAAAAATGTCGAATTGCAGAAGACGCATAAACTAAATTAAGTGATTAATATGTAATAAAATGAAACTAAACGAAATATAAACAAACCGTAAAACTAAATACAATAAAAACTAAATTAAAGAAAGACTTGAAAGGGTTTTTTATTGCAAAGGTGACGAATTATTTAAATTAATTTAATTTAATTTAAAATGGAGAAGTTATAATAATAAATTCTGAGTTCATTATTATTTTTTACAAGGTAAAATAAGCCATTTGATGCGCTTAAATATATTCAGTTACTTGCAGCGAGATACAAGAATTATTTTATTACCTTTTCGATTAAGATCGATGTGATATTTATATAAATAAATGTAGGGTTTAATTTATCTTTAGAGAGATTGTACAAATGTATTTCTTAATCTGGCGATCTTAATTTAACACTTTGAATAACTTATATTTTAAACACGTTTTTCTCTTATTGTCTCTTGATTCTTTTTCTTCAACTGTACTCCGTCTTCTCATATTCTCAAGTGTGACCGCCTCTTCCTTTTCCATTTAAGCCAAACCCTTAACTACCTTACTATTAAAATATACTAGATCCTGATGTAGATCGATATCAGGGATATTCTTCCATTAATACCAATCCTACATAAATATATGTATATAAGCATACGTGGGCTTACCAGATACTAAATCAAGTTTTCTAATATTAAAACAAGTAGGTCAAAGTAGACAAACCCCGGACACGTCGCAAACCAAAAATCAGGTCTTAAAAAAGCTCTATAGGAAATTTATTCTTAAATCCCTTTATGAAAAATCACCATTTATGAACTTTTGCAATGCCTGCTAACAGCTAATAAAGACTTTAAGACCCCAGTGAACCCGATCTAACCCGAAGGATTTCTGGATTCATTTCATTTTAAATGCTTTTCGTTTATGTGAAGAATTTTCGTTCAGGCATTTTTAATGGCTCAAATTTTTATGGCAGCCAGCAACGGTTATTAAATCAAGTTTTATGTCTGGCCAGCAATATGGCTGAGTAAGACCTCTGCGGAAGCAGCTGGAGAGAAGGGCGCCGCGGGGCGAAAGTTTACTAAGTTCACCCGGAATACTCAAGGTTCTTCGGGATTTAATTTATATTGTGGAGCTCATTTTCCGGCAGCAGCGAACACATCAAATATGTGGCCTCAGCAACTACTCCCCTAAACCGCCGCACTATCTGGTCTTGAAGCTTGTTGATGTTTGGCGAAAACTATTCCAATTAACTTACCAAAAAACGAAAAAACAAGAATGGCGGAAAATAGAAAATGAAGGCTAAATATACAAAAATGCCCGCTGGTCATTTTGTAACTCTTTTGTAGACTAACTCTCCCTCCACCTTTCCACCCCGGCATGTTTGTTTTGTTTGATGTGTGTTGCTGGCAACATTTAGCTTGTTGTTGCTGCAGTCTTGCCCTCTCCTCATCCATTTTTTACCAAAAGCCAAAGTTTTCAGCGCAAATTTCATTATTTAAACAGTGTTGGTAAACGGGTGTGCCTGTTTTTTAGTATGTGGAAGTGTGCAGCACCTGAAAAGAAGAGCTGGCATAATTAATTTAAATTAAAAAAGCAATTCACATTCGGTAAATCACTCTGATGAGACGTAAATGTTTCACAGCATTTTGAGATTTGTTTTTTTATTCTTTTAGTTAAAAAAAATTCCCCTATTTAAACGTTGATTTTTTGTTCTTAGTTCTTTTTATTACGTTCCTATAAGTGTCTTTTTGAAGTCGATTTCCATAAAAATAAAACCGAACACCACAGGCTAGGTTCGAATAAGTTGTGTGCTTTAATTTGTTTAAAATGCAATCGATTTAATTGGATTTATATATTAATTCTGTACTAAAATGGTCCAAGAATTCATAGGTGGCCATGATGTTGACACCCCTGAGCTTTTTTTCTAGCATTTAATAATAATGTTTTAAGTACAAGATCCTTTTGATTTTAAGACATCTGCAGTACTCCTCCAAACCGAACTAAAGCTCTCAAAACCATTAGCCACCATTCTACCCCAGAGAAGAGCTCCATCAGCAGCCCACCCTGTATCCTCACTCCCTCTGAACCACAACTTGCCATAATGTCGGTTTTGAAGTGAATATACGTTTTTAATGTTTGCTTTTTATTACAAACTAAATGGGAAAAATGTGTTGGCCAAGAGAGTTGGGTGCTTGGCGGGTCGGGATGTTGTGAAGGGGTCAGGGGTGTCTTTGCTTGACACTTGCTACCTTTTTATTATAAATGTTTTATAGCTGGGAATTTCACAAATTACTTTTTGTGCAGCACCAGCCCCGCACACACATGCGGACATAAAAACTTGATGACAGGTGTTGCAAATTAGGATTATTATTTTAAATACCAAAAGCCATCGCCATCTCCTGCCCGCTGTTTTATTTTTAATGCTTATTAAGGCATAAAGCCAACTGCTAACTTTTTGTGATAAATTTCGAAATGATTTTTATGAAAGTTTTGACATATTTGTATAATTAAAAAGTTTAGCTTAATGGTAATGCTCAAAAAACTAAACTTTCATGATTTTTCTGGGAAGATGTTTAAGATTATCCTGGAAGAATTATATTAATGAATACACCTTCATGTTCTCTTGGAAAATCATTTTGGGGTAAATAAATAATTAAATTTATAAATATAATTTTTTACATATATATTTCCATATACAAATAAATATTTAAGTTCCAATATTGGCTTGAATTGCACATTTTAACACGATCTTATTTGTATTTTTATTAATAAATATTTACACTTTTTGGAAAAATATTGAAGTTAAATTCAGGAAGCTAAAAATCTGCCGTCTTCAACTTGTCTCCTCTGACAGCTTTAACCAGATAGCTTGAAATCGGATTAACTAACTAGAGGAGATCGCTAGAAGGATCCCTTGCGTCATTATAATCTTATAAAACTGCATATAAAACCCTTCAAAGTTATATTAGAAATTTAATAAATATATTCTATTTAAAATTTTATTTCGCTTTGTTTGCGAGATCTTTATTTTGCTAGGAAAATCTTCTTGCAGACTCGATCTCGAGTCAGTTATTTAAAAAAGACATTATTTGTTATGCAATATAATGACATAATAATATACTAAGACTAAAGACTAAATCCCACCTACCAAGCATTTTCCATTTACCCATTCCAATAGACATTTGAGTTTTGCAAAATGTCCTGTAATTATTTACTCTAAAATCAGGCCTCCGACGCAGTCACTGGAATTTTCCTTCCCAGCAACCGCATCAATTAATTAATTGAACCTAATGTATTTGGGCCTACGACTCAACTCCCAGCTTGCACTTTTCGGCTCATTAAACTTGAAGTGTAAAATTTTCGTTGGCTAATCCCGAAGGTGAGGCGTGAAGGCCGTCCTCGCTCATACTTGACTGCTCATAAAAGTCTAAAGTTATGGCAATAATAGCTACAGCAGCAGAAGGTACAACAATTTGTTTTTGCGCTGTCGTGTGGGAGGCAAACACATTTATATGTTTTCCCACGGCTAACGCGACGTATGCGTAATTTATGACGCTCGCTGGCAGCAGGTGCTCGGGTCGCATAGCGCGGTTTTCATACTTCTAAAGTTCTAAAGTTCCGGCGCAAATTTGATGAATGTCTACACTTTTTTACGACAATTCCATTCGACCGGATCTCATTTGGCTGTGCCTGTGGCTCCTCAAGATAGTGCATTCATAAATAATCCACTTAGAAAGTGCGATTTATAGAAGACTTATTTAGCAAAAATTGAATGAGACAAAATGTATGAGACTACAGATCTCAGAGACTTTAAGAGCTAAAGTCACGCAGATCAAATTTGTTTTACTTCCACTACCGCTCCTACAAATCATTAAAACTATAACAAATCTCAAGTCTTAAATGTGGCAAAACAATCAATATATAGATTCTGAAAACTTGAGTGAATCACCTCAGTCGATCTGGAAAGTTTTGAATTAAAAAAAAAGGAAAAATATATAAAATTAAAAAAAAAGACAAGAAAACGGACAAAAATCTAAGGACCCTTTTTTTTATTTTCTATATAAAATAGAAAATAAAGTAATTTTATGGCAGAACCCATGATTTTCTCCTTCATTTAATGTTTACATATTTCCAGCAAAATGCGGATTTTAAACATATTAAATAATTTGAATTTTTTTTTTAACAACTAATTGTCCCGAAATTTGATATCCGAAAATTTTTGTTTGATATCAGAGGTTATTGTTTGAAACTCATAGGAAAAATATTAGATACAAAGGTTTTAAAATGATTTTTTCAAATTATATTATTTTAAATTTAGCTTGACGATTTAAATGTTTAAAGCAGGTGTTCCCAAATCTGCCTTATAACAGTGCATACCAACATAAATAAAAGAAAACATTTGCACACTTGTAAAAACCCCTTTGTTGTATTTCAAGATGTACACTGAGAGAAAGGAACTTGCCATTTCATCGCTCAATTTACCAATCCCTCCAGAAATGCGAATGAATCAAATGAAAAATAAAGAAGAAAAACAAGCTCAGTGTAGAAACGAGAACAAATTAAATTGGGATTAACTGTGGGGAAAAAAGATCAATAAAATTGTTGTTGCCTTTTAAGTATTAAAAGTAAGAACCAGGACTCTATATCGAAGATTTCAAACAAACAGACAGACAGACAAACAACAAGACAAACTTTTTCAAATCGGAAAGGCCGTTAACATCTTATTTGTTGAATATTTCTTGAACGGAGTATCGGATTGGTATCACTCCCATTTCTCCTTAACTAATCTGTTTTTAATAATATACATAAGTAAGCAGTTTCAAAGAGTTTTAGAACAAAGAGTTTTCTGATCAAATTATCGTAGCAATTCAATTTTCCGGCTATATACATATGTACGTATGTATCCTTATTATTTACTGAAGATTAATGTTTCTAGAATATATTAGGCATAATACTGGTCTACTAACCCTTTTTTTTTTGTCATTTTATCGATGCAATGACCACCACCATAGTCATCTTTCTAATTAGTTGTATATTGAAGCTGAATTATTAATTTAATCAATTGCGAATAATCAATTAATTTTATTTGTAATACATTGAGTTTTTATAAGCTTTACAAATTTTGAATTATTTCTTCTTTTTTGTTAAGGATACCCTAGAAAGCAAAAAGGCTTGGCAGACAGTATAAAAATGGTTTGAAACTCGTAGGACTACCAGTTTTGAGAAAGTAGTTCAGCTGCACTGCTTCATCAGATGGTAGCCATCAGGGTTTCAAACCATGCCGATACTGCTTGCTAAATACTAAGATTTTAGCACTGCTTGTGAAATCCAATTGTTAATCCTTTTCTTAACGCGCTCTCTACTCTCTCATCTACATGTTAACCCAAAATTTGACTCTGTTAACCCGAATTTTGAAAAAGCGCCGCCAAATTTTTAAATTAGGTGTCCTGTTTAGAAAATCGAAGCAATCCTTAGGTGGAGTAATCTATGGGATTTAATATTTTCATATTATTAATATTTTTTATAATTCATTTTAAAATATATGGTTAACATTTGCAATTTTTGAATCCGGCGCGCTCGAATATTATGTTATTCTCTTCTTATGTTATCGTATGTTATTTTTCCTATGTTATGTTATGTTATTCTCTCCCACTAGAGGTGGAGAAACATCGATGAAAACATCGATAGTGCCCTCACTCGATAGTATCTTACGTCGTAAATCTTCACGTTTTTGTTCACTTACGTTGTAGATCGTTACGTTTTTGTTCAGAGATGCTCTGTGCTCTCTTGCTCTCTTGCTCTCAGAATTTTTATGCTCTCCCACCCTTTATGGTGACCAGTGCTGCCATTTAGTGGCTATTTCTGGCCACTTTTAAAAATATTTGCCACTTTTTTTTTAATTTTGCTATTAGCCAAAAATATGGCCATTTTTTTTTTTTTTTTTTCTTAGCCATTTTTAGCCATTTTTAAAATATTCTGTAATATATAATACTTTTTTTTAAACAAATTTTTTGCATTAATTGAGCTAATTCCGATTAAAAATGTTTCACAAAAACATCGTAACTGGTATTTAACTGAGTGGTTCGCGTATGTGAACTATTTGAGATCGTTTGGTCACTCTTTACACTTCTTGTGGTGTGCTTAAAGTGGTCTGTTAAAGATACTCAAAAATACAATACGCAGACATGAAAATGCTGCCACAATTATGTCATTCACTATAATAAAATGATAATATTTTCAGCATGATTTCAAACAAACAATTTTTTTTTATTCGTTTTTTTATTTATTTAAATATGCTTATTATTTGCAACATTCTAACCAAAAGAATTTTTTCGCTTTGCAACATTCCCACGTCATAATAAGATACTTCTTCTCTTAATTATTTGAAATTAATAGTTTTTTTAAATTTAGAGGGAAGACTGGATTTTTTTGGGGGAAATATCGACTCTTTGAGATTTTTTAGGGGGAAATCTAAATTATCATCTGTTCACAGTGTTCCCAGATCAGGGGTTTTCCCCCTAGATTTAGGGGTATTTTGACGTCCTAGGGGGAATTTTAGGGGGGAAGAATTTTTAGGGGGAAAGTTCAGGGTTTTTTTTAGGAACCAATTGATTTAAATGTTAAAAAAACACTCTGTAAAATTGCTTTTTTTTAATAGCAATATTGCCAAGCACAGAAACCTATATATGGCGAAAACATAAAAAAAAATACTGCACACGATTGTGCAGTATATATAGCTATATAGCTTAATAGTTTTGCCAGCTGATGTTGCGCATTCTGTAAACCTGCTATTAAGATGCTTAGAATTGTTAATTTTCCAAAATTTTTTCGCTTTGCAACATTGCTTCGTCATAATGAGATATTTATTCTCTTAATTATTTGAAATTAACAGTTCGGTCAGTACGACCACTTGCGGTAAAATCTAGTATCCAGTAGTTTCTAGTATTGGTTGGAAGCTTTGGTTAAAATCTAGTATCTAGTAGTTTCTAGTATTAATAGCGAGTGAGCTCTCAGAGAGATTCGCTCTCGGCTGTCTCCTCTCCTTTTAGCAGACTGTTGTTCTTAACAGCTTCAATTCGACCCCATGTACATGTTAACCCGAAATTCTACGTCCAAATACATGTTAACCCGTAATTTGACTCTGTTAACCCGAATTTTGACAAAGCGCCGCTAAATTCTGATATGTATGTAGATGGCCTTTAGAAAATCGAAGCGACCGCAAGGTGGGGTAATTTTTTTTGCTTCCATATTTTCATATTATTGATATTTTTATAATTGATTTTAAAATAAATGGTAAATATTAACAATTTTTGAATCCGCCGCGCTTGAATTTTATGTTATACTTCTTATGTTATGTTATGTTATTCTCTCCCACGCGAAAGACGAAAGAGACGTAACGAGTTGGCAGCTTTTTAAACAGAGGTGAGATTTTTTAGGGGGAAATCTAAATTTTCATCTGTTCAGTTTATTCGCCGAACTTGAACAAAACGGACGTTGGCCGCGCCGTTTCGCCTTAAAAAATCGTAGAGCAGTTCAAATAAAAATTTTAAAATATTTTAACAAAAACAACACCACGTACCGCTCCTCCGCGGAAAACGGAAAAAAGCGTAAGGCTGAGCAGGGACGTGTCGCGGGTGTTCGGAAGTTGAATTGCTCTTGTGCTCTCCGAAAAAGCAATAATAGTAGCTGCGACTGTTCTCTTTTAGTGAATAAAACGGTTGGTTTCAAAGTGCTCAGGCAAGGAATTCGATTTTAACCCAACGCACTCACGCACACACCCGCGCACGCACAAGTGTGGGTGGGAAAACTGTTAAAACAAACTTTTTAACTGAGTTGGGAGTACATTTTAGACAAATATTGAAATAAAAGGAAACAAGATAATAACAACAACAATCGAAAATCGAACCGAAAATGCGCGTGTGACAAAAAGAGGGGAGTGGGAGGCAGAGAGTGAGAGAGAGCAGCGCACACACACACTCGCACGGTGACGTCGACGCGCAGTCTGTTTAGCGGGCAGTGTTGCCAACCCGCAAAAAATGACCGAAAAATCCAATTAAATAATTAATGTCCTTAAATCAGAATTGGAATATCTGAAATGGTATTTGCAAACCTTTGCATTTGCACACTATTCCACCATTTCGGCTTATTGGCATTGGCGCTCTGATGCTGAGTTGGCAACACTGTCACAAGAGCGCAGGCAGCAGCCAAAGAGAGCGCGAGAGAGACACAAGCATGGCACTCATTTCAATTTTCCTCAATGAATGAACACTTTTCACGGTTTTCGGTTCGTCGGTTCGCGTTTTCCACAGTCGTGCGTTGTTTTGCTCGTGGAAAAGTTGTAAAGCCCCAGCCAAATACGAATACATAATATATACATAACATTTATTTGCAGTGCATGTGCAGAGCAGCGCGGGAGAGCCAGAACGCGAAAGCTGTTAAATAATTTTAAAGTGTTTGTGTTTTTAACGTGTACAACTAATATTCTATGCTTTTTGCATAACAAAAACAAAGTAAACGAGAAGTAACGAAAGAAAAACGCTCACACGCACACACATACAATCGGACGGACTACGTCAATAAGCGAAAAAGGTAAGCGCAAATTCTTCTCCCCATGTTGTGTGCTTGTTTGCCAATTGGAAAATTTCTTATTTCACCTTTCCCTCCCTCTCTCGCTCCCCTCTTCCTGGCTCGCTCTTACACTTGCTTTTACGTTGTTGGCAAGCAGCGCTTCATTCATTTCCACAAACAGCCACACATACCAGCACACCCCCGCTCTGCTCTCTGACTCTCTCTCGCTCCGTCTCTCGCGTTGGTAACTAGTGTGACCATATGAATTTGTTGTAGCTGGTCAGGCCACAAAGTGTTTTTTTTAAATTATTTTTCGCCTAAGAAATTCTATTCTGCTTTTGTTAAGCTCTCTTTAAAGTTAAAAAAACTACCGCAACAATGCTCATCAACATTTGCACATCATATTGTTCACAAATAGCGCAACAAAAAGGGGCAAAACAATGGCTCATAGAATTTAAAAAGGTGTGAGTATGCGTGTGCCTGTGTACGTGTGTGCATTCTTTATCATTGATATGTTAAATGTGAAATGTTGAAATTCAAATTAAATTTTGTGCTTTTGTAAACAATGGAGTGCGAAGCGGCTACTGAAATTTTTAAAAAGAGATAAAAGTTACTGGTTTTGGTTGCTTTTATTAGGGAAACCATGAAGATTGGTGACATGAGAATTGGTTAACAAATGAGTTAATGAAATTTCACTGCACGGCGAAAAATAACGGATGAAACCATTGGCATTTTATTGGAAAAACTACGCCAACGAAAATAAAACATGTTAAGTGTACAGTCGCTCAACTAAGGCGCTTACTTTATAGTCTCAGTTAATTATAACTAGAATAACTAGAATAAAAACCATATTTGTCATCGTTATATCATTATTTTAACCGAATGTGAACGCAAATGTGTTTTATATTTTCATTGGAAAACAGTTTTTATAATTCGATCTTCAAAGAAATTTTTTTCTATGATTGTCTACGCACCTTTTGTTTTTCTGCGAGTGCATGAGCTGTTACCAACTGAAGTTTACCACCCCCAAACTCTCCCCCTTCCCAGCACATTCTAATACAGACGCTCTTGCACTCTGACTGGTCGCTCATCGATGTATTGGTGTAATTAGCAACCAAACTCTCGCTGGCAACTGCATCGCACACGAGATTGGAGAGCTGCGTAGCTTTTGTTATTGTTCCAGCGCTCTCTCTACAGCTCTCTCTCTCTCTCTCTGTACCACCCCACCCCCACCCTATCATGGTTCGCCTGTCTAATTTACATTTGAATGTGCGTGAGCGCTCATTTGTTGATAATTATCAGCAAATTACTAGACGCACTTAGCGCAGCAACAACGTCAATGTGAAAAGTAATGCATACATGCTGCAGGCGAGTACAGTGGTCTAGTTTTAGTAGGAAGCACTCTAATACTTCTTCCAAAATTCCCAAATTCGCATTCTTCATTTATTGGAAAAGCCTTTCACTGAACTTTTAACCTTTTGCCCGGAAATCTGACTAAAACTAGCAGTAGTGAACCATGCCTAAAGACCACTGTATCACTACTAGCGATTATACAGCAAAAAGGCGTGTTCAACTGACATTTACTATGTAGATTTCACTCCTCTTGCCGGCCTCAACAATTGTTTGTTTTGAGTACATATTTTCTATAATTATTTTATTGTCATTCGCTCTCATACGGGTTATATTTTAGTATAATTAATCAAGGGCAAGAACTTTTTTTTTGTTGCTAATTGGCAAACAGTTCTGTGAATTAATCCAAACACCAGTACAGAAATAAACCCGTTGCTATGTCTACGACTTCGGCCTGTACCAGTATATATTGTATACTATAGAATGGCAATCCAACTTTGGTGGCAAAAACTTAGTAATTTAGTCGCACGCACACACACACACGGATAAAACGCGCACGCCGATTGTTTATTAATTTATTTTATTTGTACAAATTTGGTTTATCGTTAGCGGCAAATGTTTCTTTTTTCATTTTTATTATTAACTTCATTATTCGAGGCATGGCACGTTTTTTCTTGCCTAGTTTTTTTTTTTTTTTTGTATCGTATTTGTTGCAATCTTGGTGTTGTTGGTAGTTGGTGTGCGTGTGTGCGCCTTTTATGGCCAGGACAATGAGCCTATTTTGGTATTGAAGCTAGTTTCTCAATTAGGCCAGTGCACTGAAAGAAGTTTCCGTTTACCATCGTTAAAAGTTAATAAGGAAATTGTGTTATACATATTTATTACGATATACATATGTATTTTTTACATAATTTATTCTCAACATCTGCCTTCATTTAATTGTCATTAGTCTTCAGCCTAAGGCGTAAAGCCCTAAGATCTTGTATGAACCTTGATGAAATCATCTTCAACTTGGAGTAGGAAAATCACATTTACAAGATATATGTATCTCAAGATCTTTTGTTTACACGACAAAAACAACAACCTAGACGAGAACCATTAAAAAGCTGAACTAAGCCACAAGAGCTACAAACAAAAAAACAGCCAAACTTCAATAACAATCCATCAAAAAAGTTGAAATTGCCCAAATCCAAGACAAAACGAGATCATGTAGAGCATTAAAAATCGCCAGACAGAAGGGCAGGCAGATAGATAAATCCCAAGCAGTCATGCCCGGATCGAAATATAAACACAAAATGAAAAGAAAAGCATTTGTAATGGATGGTCTCTAAGTTCTATCTGTTGCCGAGGTTGCCTCCTAAAGGGCCTCCAATGAATCGGAGTCTTTATTCTGGCATATGGTACAAGTTTGCTGCGAAGTATAGTTGGGAGATAAAACCGAAATAAAACCAGGGATGGGGGATCAAAATCTAGAAGGATCGCGGAGGGATATATCGTATATACGGTTGAAGGGGCTTAAGAGAAGTCTCCTTATTATCTTTTTTTGTATGATTTCAGCAAGAGCTTGAAAAATATTTATAAGAAATGTTCTAAGCTCAGATTAATGAATTAAAAATGAGTATTGGATACTTGGATTTTGGGTTGATCTTTGGTTATTGGTAGCTTTACACCTTAAAACTTTCATAGTATTCATCTCCCTATCGAAAGTTTCGGAATTCCACTTAATCTTAGCTACCGAATTCTGTTTGTGGAGCTTCTGCTGGGAGTACCACAAACATACATACATTTTTGTTGCACTGGGGGGCTTCTTCGGCTTGCTCTTCTTCTGCTTCGGTCTGCAGGCTGCACAGATGACGATCGTCCGCGAAACGGCGATATATACATATACTATGTGCATGTGTGTACATATATAAAGTGAGCATTAGCTGCAAAGAGTGTGGGGCAAAATAAGAGGAAAGAACTGAAGAAAAAAACGAACGATAAGGCGGCAAGGCAGGGCAGAGAAGACGACGTCGCGTTGTCAGCCAGACATGGCGTATACGCAGCGTTGTACGCGCGATTATATAGTGGATTGGGTGGCATTTGTGTGAGTGGGTTGTACTTCTGTGTATGTGTGTGTGTGTGTACTACGGTTTAACACCAGTAGCTGTCTGACGGCTTGATATTGTCGTTGTTGTTGTTCTTGTTTGTTTCTTCTCTCTTTATTTGTTTTATGCTGGGTTTTTGTTCGATTTTCATCGTTGTACTTTTTGAAGTTCAAGAATATGAAAGAGAAGCTGAAGAAGGAGGTAGAATTGCGTCAGTGTGTGTGTGTCAGTGTGCAAGGGAGAGGGGCCTTATAGAGTCTCGTTTTGCGTCTGCTTCTCGCTCTGTCTGCTGGCTCTCTTTCCTAGCCCCTTTGGCGGTTTTGTTGTTATAATGTCTTCGTCTTCAGAAATACACACAGACACGCGCGCACGCTTAGGTGGAGTATCTGTGTGTGTGGCAACACACATTTATGTGTAAGCTCTTGTTGTTGTCCGAACCGGTTTCCATGTTGCGTTGACTGTTGTTGTTGTTGTTGTTGTTGTTGTGTATCTTGTAGTACGTCTTGCAGACTCGCCCCTCAGCATTCTACAAATACAAATACTATAAACATCGAGTTGTAGTACAACTTCTTATGGCATCCAGTTGTGGAGTCTGCAAGCATATTTCTCGCCCGGAGTTTCTTGCCTTTTTACACTGTGAACCGCAGCAGCTCGAGTTCAGTGCGTCTCTAGTACGATATGTATTTGTGTATTTTTTAGTGTGTACTATTATATTTCTTGTGTTGATAACAACCAAAATTCCCAGCAGTGAATCAGCCTTGTGAAAGGATATATAGCTAATGATTCAATGGAAGTTATCTTAATCTTTATATATTAATTCTTAAGACATTCATCATTCACAATTTATTAAGAACTCTTAATGTTGATGTGTAATACTCGTTTATTTAATGGAGTGCAAACGTTTGGAATTCAAATGTATTTCCTTAGTTAGATCTTACACTTGTTAAGAAATATTTCATGTTAAAATGTATTTAAATTCCGTAAACATATTTTTAAGGTATTTGCTACTCTATGTTTTATGTTAGGCCATATGTGGAAATGTTAAACTAACTTAGTTTTCATTCATCACTATGAATTTCAGCTATTTCTCCATATACTCTGCGTATATTTTCTTAAAAAATTTACAAGGGATTTCCTTTGCCTTTTTTTTTTTTAATCCGATGAGTAAATCGGTGATAAATTTCCATTTCACTTCCCAAACCTTAAAACCGCTATTGATTCTTCTCGACTCACTCAATCTCGGGCTCCTCCGTCCGACCGTCTGACCTTAATCCGCACCTGTATTCCACTTTTGGTATTTCATCTGCCAACCGAGCAAAGAGAATCCAAAAAAAAAAAGAAAGACTGAGAAAAAAGGTTCAAAACATGCGTTTGCCCCTCCGAGGGTTTACGGCTGCTGTTGGTTGCCGTCGTCAACGTTTTCGGGATCATTAATTACGTCTGCTGGGTCTCCGTCCCCACATCCTCGCCTCTATGCCCTCGGATTCTGACGAAGAACCGGAATGTTCAAGAAGGAAACAAGAAGTTGTCTTTGAAACTCTCCGATTTGTATTTGCTGACTCGGCTGGCTCGGACCGAATCAAGCTTCAAGCTTCAAACTTCTTTTTCGTTTTTCTCTTTTTTCTTCTGATCCATCTAACGTTCATGTTTCATATTAGAATTTCGTATTGTGTGAGAGCTGACTGTGATAATAATGGGTTTAAATATGAATCGACAGGGGTGAGGAGAGGGGGACAGCTTGAACTGGTTTTTATTAACTATAAAAATAATACCTTCCGCTGATATACTGCTCGGATTTGCATTTTACCCTCCCGCTTCTGTTCGTAGGAATCAGTTGGGCTCCACCTCCTTCGACATCTTGGATGAGTAAGCCGTTTCGGGGCCCCATTAGTGTTTCTGGTATTACTCATCGCATCAGATATGTATAGCCCTCTCTCCAGACTCTCTAGACCCTGAATTA
The DNA here is from genome assembly GCA_008042615.1 of Drosophila auraria. NCBI lineage: Eukaryota > Metazoa > Arthropoda > Insecta > Diptera > Drosophilidae > Drosophila > Drosophila auraria. The sequence continues at coordinate 46,738 of VNJW01005442.1, read as the reverse complement.
AAGGAGAATTATGCCTCAAGCGTATGACAATTCCTATTCAAATTCGATGCGATAGCGCTCATCTCCTGTATTATAAAACAAGTTCCAAATAAGCCGGCAAATGTTTGTTTGTTGGCCCCAACAATGGCACACACGGGGTAAAACAACATAAATTGTGGTATTTATACTAAAAAAAATATTCCCGAAACCGGTTCACAAATCTATGCTGTAATAAAAAACCACAAACAAACCGGAAAAATTTTTTGGTTTTCTGTTTTGTATGTGCACCGCTCTAAATGCTGCTGTCTCGGGGGCTACCGTTCCAGTATCGGTTTCAGAACCGGCCTATGTAGCCGCTGGAATCAAGATCAAACCAGATATATATTTTTTGTAGCTTTTACTTTTCTGCAAACAAAACTAATACTAAATTTACTAAACATGGTTGTGGGGGGTAGGAAGAAAATCAGTAAATTTTTATAAAGATCTCTTTATTCGAAATCAGATGAATATGCATATAGAGCTTAGAAAAATCAAATTAAATTACACTTACAAAGACTTATTAATAAAAAATAAAATACCTATATAAAGGGAATAAATAAAGGCTAAAAAAGTATTTAAATGTATTTATAAAATGCAAAATCGTTGACGAGGTAAACGCGAATTGCTATACTTATCAACCCATACACACTCACGAATCCCCAGCCATAATCAAAATGAAGAGGTGAAAAGAAGCAGAGAAAATAAAAAAAAAGAAGAAAACCAACACACATACAACCACTCTGCCAACGCTGATAAGTCAATATGTAATTTAAATTTTTGTATTTTAATAACGATAAGCCGGCAAAGTCTCAGACGTACAGACATCGTAGAAATACATACAAACACGTGTATGAAACGGGCATTTTTATTGATTCCCGTTGGTCAAACAGTCGCCTCGCCAACTGGAATCGTCGCTATCAGTTGTGTCAGGCATTAATACTTTTATATTTCATATTGATACCGACTTTCGAGTGTGTGACGAGTACGAAAGTCTATTTGCTCCATGCTTCCCGTTGACAATCATCGAGAGCAGATGCAAATGTTAGAATTCAGATACAATTGCGAGCTCACGGATACATTATATTTCCATGTCATTTTATTTATATTATTTCATTTTTTCGAACACGTATCACCACAGTTTTCCTCTGAATTTGTTTATTTTGTTCGATTTGTCTCTCTCACACTCCTCGCGCTACGAGTATCTAAAAGTAATGCATCATAGATAGGTGTACACATATACATATATACATTTTAGATAGACAGACATTCTCCAACTAAGCAAACAAAACAGGCAAACGATGAATTCATTCTTAATGAAAAACACACACATGTGCATCTGCGGCTGCTATGCTTGTCGGTGTATTTGTTAACAACAAAAGCAAAGAGCAAGAAAAATGAATAAAACAAATTTTTATCTGCTTTTGTGGCGAAATGAATGAAAAGGCAATTTCGCTATAAAATTTATTACTTTCTGGGTGTTTTTGTGTAGTCTTTTCTACTTGAATACATTTTAAAGTGTTTCGGTTTGTTGGCATCTGATGATGGAAATTATCAAACAGCTGTAGCAGCCCATAACAAATTATACTTTGGGCAGCTTTTTTCCCCTATTTTGAGTGAATGAATGAAAGAATGTTAATAGCAAATTAATTAATCAATTGGAAGTAGCTTAGCAAAGTTTTTTGGGGGTTAAAGAAATAAACATTATATTAAATATATTACTCCCCATTGCTCTTGTCCGTCCGTAATGTCGTCTGAAGTATTTCTAGTCATATTCTGACTAAATCTGGTTTTAATATTCATCATTGGAATGTTCGTAGCCGCAAACAAATAAGAAAAATAAGGCAGATCCCACAGTTGCCAACTCAACTCAGTGTGTTCTTGATTTTTGTTTAATTGTTATTGTTCCAGTGATCATCAGTTATGCGTTTTTTTCTGCACGTTAAAGTTAATACTTTTAAGCCGTTTCCTTGACAGACTTGTGCGTGCTGCCCCCTCAAAAAAAAAGAAAAAAAGAGTCGTCGAAAAAACAACTTTTTGCGTACACTGTTGTTCACGTTTCTTGACTGCGTGAAGTTGGGGGGCCTAGATAATCTATATAGTTATTACTCACGGCACGTCACAACAAATATAAATAATATACCAAAAAAGGAGGAACACACGGCAAAGCGAAACGAAAACTAAACTCGAAATTAAGATATGCTAAAAAGTCAAAAGAAACTTGGTTATAATCAAACTGATAGCGGTTGGGGGCTGGGCGGCAATGGGAGTTACAGATGTCTGTATAATATATGTAGCTAAGTATATATATAAATATTATTCTGTTTGACTCGTAAACTTGTTGACAGCAACTTTTGTATGGAAGTGTTTGTAGTTCTTTTTTTTTTTTTTTTTTTTGGGTGCTATAGCTGCTTGCGAATCGGCTGATATTCTATCTATATGTTTGTACGTATTCGTATAGGTGTGTGTGGGCTGAGGGGTAGCAAACTGGAGGGGTTTGGTGTTGGGGTTGTAATTTGTATTCAGCGTTTAACTCTTTTTTTTTTCGCCGTTGCTGATATGGCATTATAACCATTATATTGTGTCGACTCTTTACCCATATCACACACTATTAAAAGCAAACTTATAAATACACACAAGCATACGAATACAGTGCGTTTCATGAACGAGTGATGGTAGTAAGGCTCGAAAGATTGAGATATCAGTTTCTAATTTTATGAGGCAACAGCGGATATGTAAGCTATTTTGGAACTACAGAATTTTGTGGATATATTATATTTAATATGAATTCGGAAACAATTTTAAACCATATTCAATTAAATATTAATTTCAGGACAATTTAAATTAATATAATAATTGATTTTTGTACGGCTTTCAGCTCTTACTTTAATTACAATATTTTAAGAACACCTAGTTTAGTGCCCAAAAGGTAAAGAAATAAGTGTTTCTATGATCGTACCCATATATTGTCTCATCTGATTTACAATTTTGTTAGGCACTGTTCTGCTATATGGTCGGGGTCTCTGATTAATCTTAACTCGTCTGGCGGTCGGTTGCTGCGACGCTCCGATCGTTCATTCGCTGCCTGATTGGTTGCGCTGTCCGTCAGCTAGACAGTATGTCAGGCGGTCAGTCAGTCAGTCAGTCGGTGCGACAGTTAGTCAGTTCGTACGCAGTCATGTCATTCATTTGCCATTTCAAGTGCTATACACCACTCATGATTGTGTTATACGAACTGGGTATATCTATATAGGCGCTCAGTGTAGTTTTGTGTGCACTGGATGCCGGCTGCTGTCTGTGACTGTGACTCTGTGTGTGCACATTTATTTGTACGAGTGTATTCGGTAATAAGCTTAAAAGTGTAGCTATTGCTGGCGGAGCGTTTGCTATTCATTAATGGGTTGTTTAGCTGTCAACTGTCGGTTGTCATGCTCAATCCATTTTGTGTATACCGATTGTATGGATCTGGTACGGATACATGTGGACTATAATGGATATCATTATTAATTTACATTAAACAAATGTCTAATATCATTATTAGAGCTAAAGGAATTAAAGCAGCTGAGTTTGAAAGATATTTTAAGTGTTGTGGAGCATTCCTTCCCTGTTTTGTGTAATCTTTTACGATTGCATTTATCGGTCAACTTTAAATAGTTAAAGCCCATCTGTAGATAAATTTCCACATTCTTTTACATAACTAGGATTCGTTTTTAAATATCGAAAATGGGGCTATCCACCATACATTTGTTTACTTTTGCGGCCGCCTGCTGATATTTCAATTAATCTTAAAATCGTAATCACAAGTGGGAGCAGGTGTTTGTTATTGCTCGGGGTTGGCTGGGTATATTTCTCCCAGGCTGTAGGTTTCAAAAACTGTCGAGCCACACACTAGCAAGAACTTCATCAATCAAGAGGCCTATAAATCAAGCCATAAATTGTTCGATATCAAGACAAAATTATGTCAACTTAAACTCCAAACTATAAACAATGAGGGGAAGGAAGAGTTATGACGTTTACATATTACATATATGCAGGGCAGAATGTATTTTTCATTTTATTTTAAGCTTATTAACATTTTCGATTAATTCAATAATAAATATCGACAATACTTTTAGCTTTAATGGTGTTTCTGCATTAGATTGATTAATATTTATCATTGGAGAGTACACCTGAATTTGTGTTTGAAGATTTTTTTGTTAGATCCGTGTGATTCCCCTTCCCACTTAACCCATTCGCTCCATACGTACCTCTCTGGGCTACCTGTTAAATTGTAAGGTAAATAATCCACATGAGGCACACTTTTGAGTAAACTACCAAATTACACACAACTCCTCGCCCCACCGCCGATTTCCCGGGGCTCAACTCAAAAAGCAAATAAACCTGAGTGCCCCCCTCCCTTTATTTAATTCGATTTAAGTGGTATTTGTGGTTCGTGCTGGAAATGTACGGTAGCCCACAATCGCAGCGCAGTTGGTCTTTAATACTTTGGTACCTGAACTTCTCATAAGAGTCTTCGAATCGGGTTAATATCGGAGGATGTCCACTAGATTATAGTCTGTTTCCCTCTCTAATTGAAAATATTTAATAATATATTTAATAAAGATATTATTTTGGGAGCTTTTGTCCCATATCTGCATAAACATATGTTAAGATATATCGAAATTGTGTAAAGAACTCAATATCTTAAGGGGTATTTCGTAGTCGTACCCCTTTTATTTGTCTTAACACTCACCTGTTTATGTAATGCTCACGAAATTCACTTAAGTAAAAGCGTCAGTAAATACTAAAACAAAACAGCCAGAAGGAAAGACGAACAAAAAAAAGTGTGGAATGAAGAACAAGTGTAGCATTTGTTAGATACTTTTCTTTACATTTCCTTCCACTTCTTTTCGAGCGCTTGAAAATAATATTTCCTCTTTTGTTTGTTTTTTCACTCAGGTATTATTCAAGCTTTAATGGCCAAGAGAGATACAGATACTGATACAGTGGCCGGCTATATGCGAGTGTGTGTGCTTGTGCCCGCCCGTCCGGCTGTATTTGTATCTCAAAGTTTGTTGTGTATCTATAGTAAACAAATGCGCGTAAAAGAAAAACATGCACGTAAGAGCGGCGGACCAGGCCAGCGAAAAATTGGCTCGAAAGAATGGACTGGTAGTGAAAAGAACGAGAACATAATGAAACCGACAGCACAAAGGGGCAGTAGTTACGGCAGCGGAGGACCTGGCAGAGACATCGTTAGCGCTGGCCGATCCATTCCCATCCCAACCCAACCCGTCCAATCCAATCCAAAACAAACTTAAACGAATCCCGCTGTCAGCTGCCTATAGAGATGTGTACATGCTCCATGTGGGTGTGCGGGAAAATGCGGGGTGTGTGGTGTGTGGTGTATAAGGACTATTTCCACCACACACACGCGTTTGCGTAAAAATTCTTTTGGTCTCGAGCGTAAATAGTAAAAAAGAAAATCGAGAATGAGTGCTGAGGCAATATATTTTTCTCTTTTTGCGTAAAATTCCGCAAAATACAGCTGCGGTCAAAAATGTAACTCTTGGAATTAAAGGAAACTGAGTCCCGGATGTGTTTGACAACTGGAATCATGCTTATTCGTTTCGAGATTAATTAGGTTTGTTTATACATCAATTTAATTCAGAGCTTGCCAGAGAGGGTGTTCCGTTTTACTTAAAATTCGCAAAATACCGCTCTCACTTCCATGCTTTGCCTGCAATGTACAAGCAATAGCGAACAAGAGAGTTTCCTTTTAACTGCACTCTGAGAGAGCTTAGCATTTTTTCTCTCCGAATACAATTATTAATTTTCTTACATTTTTATAAAGCTATAAATGCCAAGAATAAAAAACTTACGAATAAAAGAAAAAAAACCAAAACATTTCAGGTAGTTGGCCTGAGGTGACCTATTATTTCTACCTTAACAGTACATATGGGTTTTATACCTCTTATTATATATCTGTACATATACAGAACAAATTTGTTGCTATTTCGCCCCACAGGCATCTCCAAGAAGGAAACGCCGGGGGCCACGAATCTTGTCTGGATTTTATATTCATTTATGTGCAATTTTTATACGCATTTCGTTTATTTATATTGTGCTTTTCTCTCATTAAATTGATTTGTTTGTGTGCAAGGAGTTCTCAAACCGGTTGCAGATTGATATATTCTGTTTTCATCGTTTTGTTTACTTTTTATTTTCCCGGACACCAACAGGACTTGTAGTGGGTGGGTGGTTTGAGTTCGGACCACAAGTGAGGGGCTTGCTAAGTTGGAGCTTATCGATATACATTCCAGAAAACATTATGAAAGTGCATTCATGGATATTGGAATTATTTATGGGGTAACTAATAAGTCAACACTTGACCTGATATGAGAATGCGTTCATTGCATATTTGCTTGCGAGCTTATTAATAAACATTTCTTATCCTAAAGGCATTTTTATTTTGCATTTAATACCATTCTGTGTTGCTATATGTTTTATAAGAATTCCGGTTCGATTTCGAGACCATTGGTGATTGGGATATCGGTACCACTGTGGACTCCGTCCACCGGACTTATCTGAATCCGGCCTCCCCAGAGAGACTTCTCCAAAGGAGCTTGAAGAAAACGAGTGCCTGCCTGACTGAAATACCAATCGGATCACTTCATTTATGCGACATCGTCCGATAAACAGCACAAAGAAATAACTATATAAATAATGGCGCATATGAATATTCGAGCGGTGTACAGTGGACGAGTAGTACGTGTGCACATTGCCAATCTATAAGTAGAAGATGAATATATAACGCCAACATACAACACGTTTTGTTCATTTTTAATTAATGAAACTTATTTCGAGCTGCCGACCGACGAGACACAGACAAAAATAAGGCATCAAAATCGACCAAAACAAAATGAACTCAACTACAAAGAGGAAAATATGGCAACTGTGAAATACCCTGCCTCAGATTTTCCCCATTTATCATAACGCTTGATGATGACGATGTTCTTGTTTCTAGGAAAGCGTTAATATAATCCCAGTTACAGTTAGTGTAGAGTTAACTAATGACTGTGTACGAACACAATATTACGTTATAATTTAGTTATTTATAATTCAGTATATGAGAGTGAATTTCCGATATTATATCGTTTGCATCTCTATAATGTCACACTTTCCGACCAGAGGCAAATTCAAATTTATTAAATTTCGATAAATTACCATCCTAATCTTTATATTACCATTTAATATCATGCCCTCAAGAATACGCCTACATGTGTGTTGTTTAAGATTTAAATCGAGTGGTTGCTATATTTAAAATGCCTCTATATTCCCTTTGTGTACTCACATTAGGACAAGTTGGTCTGTGTTCTGTCTGTCGTCTGTTTCTATAGCCTCTCCACAGACATACCTAGGTATATTTTTATTTTTCCGCATAAGCACGCACACACAAATGGGCATATCGACTGATGGCCCCCTCTATACTTATATCAACCTATACCAACAATAAAACGTATTTTATCTCTGCTCCAGTAAAGGCAGAGCGAAAATCAATTTGGTGGGCTTCCATTCTAACACCAAATCGCATAATCAGGTAATTGATAAAAAAAGGAGCAACCGCTGGGGCCTCGATAAGGCCCGAACCTTCGACGGAAAAAATAAAAAATAAAATAAAAATATTCAGCTACTCAGGGCCCGGCCAACGGGCGTACAATTTTTTCATTCATGCGCTAATCGTTCGTTTCTTATAAACCTTTGGCTGTGTGCTGGTATCTACACACCCGAACGTAGTACGGGCTTATATGGCCGATAAAAATATATATTTACACACTTTGGTACGCTCCACACGCGTCAATGTGGCGTTCTCCGTCCCGCTGTCCCCCGAATTCTCAAAAAAAAAACACCACCCATGCACCTGCCAGCCCGAAGCTTTCGAAAGGAAACATATAAATACACTTGTATACGAATTTCGTACGGTTTAAACACATTTTAATGCTGCGTAAATAAAGCAAACAATCTGAACCATCCACGTGCTTTCTTTCAGCGCCCCAAAATCGCCCGCTCCTCCTCACCTCCATTAAGCTCTTTCGGCCAAACTATATTTATGAGGAAAACAAATATTTTCATTATAGATCTATGTGTATGCATATATTTTGGGGATTATTTTTGCAAATATTTGGTCGTGCCGGAAAAAAGTGTGGTTCTTGATGAGTACACATTTTGTTGGGTGCTTTTTACGTGATGAAATTAGTGTTATGGTGGGTTAAGAGAGGAATCCTATCGATCAAACAGTTTGCCAAAACCCATTTGACGTAAATGCAACAGAATGTTTATAAGTATGTATGTACAAATCTTTAAATAGTCAAAGCGTATGTAGCTATAAATCTATGTTTAGTTGGTCATTATTAATTTATTAAATATTACTAATTGGCTATAACTTGGGTATTTTGGTTTAAATATCCATTAAAATTATACGAGCCCCTACACATTTCTTTGAAGTTAACCGAAACATATAGAATTTGATGTACAACAAATTATTAAATAACAAGTTAGGGAGCTACAGCGAAGTGTGCTCGACTGTGGGATACCCGGTACCCAAAGCTTTGTACATTAAATTAAAAGTCAAAAAAGTTATTTAGTTCAAGACTTTTCTAGAATTTCCTAAACAATTACTCCGTTTAAAAGAATTATAATAAGATATAAAATAAAATAAAAATAATAAGGGTGAATAAGGGATCTCCCTAGTTCAAAACCACGGTTCGAGGCTCAACTACCCATCTGAGGTGAGGGTGAGCGAAATGGAGATAGAATGTTGCAACTTTATTGTCTTATACTCTGCGAGCAGAAAATAAGAATGTCGGCTGGTGATGCTGATCAAAAATATATATATAATATGGGGGGTGAAATGCCTTATGCCAGTTACACACATTTCCTTTTGGCGCAAAGTAATGTTATATGTAAATACCCTAAGTTATGGAACCCTATGGGTAACGGGAATAAAAATATTATAATAAATAGTGTATTATATGAAGTCGCTGAAACTTTTATATCTCGAATTCATTTTAAGCATTTCACAGCTTTATTTCCATTTTACCACCAAAACATACATTCGTACACAAGTACAAATTCTTAAAGCCCATAACTCTTCACAGATTTTGTGTGTATTTTGTTTACTTTCAATTTGCGTAGCGATTATAGACTATAATTTGCAGAGGTTATTCTCACTCAGGCGACAAGCGAAAACGCCGAAAATTTGCACACATCATAAACTATAGTTTGCGGCTCTCGAAAGTTATTAATTCGCTGGCGCCACTCAATCAGCCACCAATGGCAAGAACAACACCAAAGGCGTCGTGGTGTCGCCATCAGTCAAAGTTCTTGTTTGATTTACATGTTTATCTTTATCGGCTTCATGTCGGATGTCGGAGTGTGTCCCCGTGTGTGTGCGCTGTGCTGTGTGTTGTGGAATAAATTATACAACAAATATTCCAACATTCATGCAATCTCTCACCACATATCTATCTAGCTGAACTTTGTTGTTTGTTCCCAATGCCGCCTTTTGGTCAAATTAAGTTGTGTTAAGTTTCACACATAAACGATACGAGCAACAGCTGCTTTAAATGAAAAAGCAAAGGCGCAAAAATTTGGCCAAATACAAAACTCGCCCTGTAATTAAAAGCCACAAAAGGCAAAAATGTTATTATGTGAATTTCTTGGAAATCCAGCCATCCAAACTGTATACACAACCGTATCAATAAAAGGCGACCTTTAAAAGTATTTTTTAATATTTATCATTCTCCCAACTGTGGCGCCTGTGGAGCTTGTCCCCAAATGGTAAGGGGAGAAAAACGATATTATTCTTACGCAGGAGGGTCTGTTTGTCCATTGATTACCTAGAACCACAGCTGCATATTTATAAATTAAGTAAACAGCATTCTTTTTAAATATCCAAATGATTAATGTATATAATTTCTGGCTTATTTTTCAGGTAATTCACTTTTCGAGTTCGATGGCTTAAGCTGAAGTTAACTGGAGTTTCTTTAATAAAAACTATGGGTATTCAGTTAGGTTAACTTCTAATAGTCATTAAATTTTTATTTAAGATATTGAGGTAAACAGATTCCAAAAATACTATTTAGTTGCTTATGCAATTGGGCAAAGTTCTTAATAGATTTGCAAACTTTACATGTTTGCTGGTAAACATCTTATTGTTACTATTGCATCTGTTTCTAGATTATTTGTGCCCTTAGTTCATCTATAAGCAGCGAATGCTTTAGCATTTAATATAGCCACTGATATGATGTGTTTATTCTCGGCGAACTTCGGCCATTACACGGGCACGTTTCTTATATGCACAACCTTGATTTTCCAAGCTCATTTTTTGTCGCCTTTTTTAAGGTCTTGTCATCATTTTTCATTTTTTCACATGCATCAACAAAATGCTCTTTATGTGGCATTTTATTTTGCTTCTTTTTTCTCTTTGTTGTGTGTATATATTATTATAATAATTTTTTTTTTGTTCTGCCCAACCTAATCAGTTACAAAAGCAAGCGGCAGCGACGTGCTTTGGGTTTGTCGTGATTGCACTTTTAATTTACTATGGACGTAGTAGTAGTAGTATTGCGAAGCGTTTTGCCCCCCGATGCAGTATACTCGCATAAGCATATACTCGTGCGATATTGTACACACAAATCCGTGAATATGGAGACACAAACCGGCCGGCCCACGCATGCACATGGGTCGGTCGGTCGGTTGCCAAGTCGGGCCCCAAGTCCGATCCTACAGCGGCCTACACAGAAAGCGCTTGTTCTCTACAATGACACGATTCCCGGCGACCCTCGCCTGCGTGGGCTGATTGGGGGACCGAGGGGAGTGGCAGTGGGGTTGGGCTTAGATTCAATGAAATTAATTAATGAGTGGCTTGTCCCAAAAGCGTGGGTTGTTTCTCTTTTCTTTGTTTATTATTATTAGCGTCTAAACAGTGGAATCTCTGCTAAGAACAATCTTGGATTTAATCAAAGAGATTAAGGACATTAGGAATTTTTTAGTTGCTTATATTATTATTTATAATGATTTGTGTGAGTAAGAAATGGAACAAAGTGGCTAGATATGGGAAAACATTTAGGTAAATTTTTTGAATATTGCATAAAAATAGCTAAGACTTAACAAAAGCTATTAAACTCTGAAAGAGGCTAAATTTAGCACAAAAATGAAAATGTAACATGTGCCTAGTTGCGTGGGCTGGCAGAGGCTGATAAATAAAAATTCGTTGACTCGCGAGTCCGGGTCTGAAGCATCACTGATTTAAAGCAAGAGCTTTAGATGATTTAATTTTTTAAAATAATAAAAGAATGGCTAAGTTCCTAAGCCCTTTTTGAATTAAACAATATTTTGATGTATATCTCTACTCTTTTAATCTGACAATACGCTTACGCTTAAAAATATTTAGTAATTTGTATATATTTAGTTATTTTTAGTGCTTTGTGTCGAATACACTCTGTAACTTCTTTTTTTCTTGGCGCCTACTAGCAGAAGCTCAGTGAATTTTTGCGTAGGCGTATTTTTTGGGCTCAAGTTTATTGTTTTCACTTATCGTCCAGCGAAAAGGGTCTTAAAAGCTTTGATTGTAAAATACAACTAATTTAACATGTCAAAACGATCAACTAAGATCCGGCACGATTATAAAAGTGATTATGAAACGTGAAAGATAGTTTTTGCCTCCATTGTGTTATCGATATGTAAACAAAATATTTATATTATTTTATTGAGGGGTTCGCTTCGAACAATGTTTATACTTTTTATACCATTAAATCCTTAGTTTATCCCATTAAGTCATTCAGGATAAGTATATTTGCTTCTTTTAGGCAATAAATCCCACGATTCAATTGCTTATTTAGTTTTCCTATCCTAATTTTCTCCGGAACAACCCACTCTAATAAAATCAGATTTCAGATTTCTCCCTAAAATGCCCTTTACCAATCTCAAATTAATTTTATTATCTTGATGCCGACCCACACGCCTAAATCGATTTCCAATCACTTGAGTTTCCACTAATTGTGAAATCCGAAATAAAACAAAGGAAACTGGCCAACACACCGAGACGGAGAGAGATTTCTTGGATATTGACTAAGCCTGAGGCCAGAGGCGCAGCCGGGGGGGGAGAGCTGTCGAAATCCCCGCCCCGAGCGGAAAGTTCGGCTACGCACCTGAACGACAGACTGACTCAGCCACCTGCCGAGCAAGTTGGCAGCAGTTTATGAAAATCAAAGCGTGTCATGAGTCAAGCCAAGACGCAATCTGAAAAGCGAACCATAATGTCACGAGCATTACATGCACAGAACAAAATTGTGTGTTATGTGGTGGCGATTAAGCGTTACTAAACTTTTCTTTACATTTATAATATTTCAAATTAACACTTTATACAATATAATTCTTATTTTCTGCGAAAGAACGCGCTCCATTAAAACATTTTATACCTGGGGACTTGAAACCAACCTACGACCTTTCAGCTGGTGTGTCTCTGACATTATCCTTTTTGTTCGCACTCTGTTGTTTGCACAAAGTGCAAATAAACAGAACCCGGAGAGGGACAAGGCCAAATAAAACCTCAAAAATGTTACAGCCTGGAGGTCCTCATATTTATTTAGGTCTTTTAGTCAATCAATGAGAAAAGGAGGGAAAAAGAACTTGCTATGTTTAAATAAATAATTTTCAAGGTGTATTTTTGGGCTATCCTCGAGGCTCACGAAAAGGCGGTAAGCCAATTACCACGTTGGCAGGAGGATCGGTTGACCGTTTGTGGCCATTTTGGGATTTCAAATTAAATGGAAGTTGAGGTTGAAGTTCAAAGGGTAATTGTCGCTTAAACCAAGGTTTAATTGATAGAATCTTGAAAAACAATTTTAGAAAAATTAGAATTGCGTTTGAACATGCATTCCAAATAGTTCTATTACGTCCTTGGAAATATTTAATTTCAGTTTAAATAATTTGCCAGCTTTCAACTGCGGCTTTAATAGATATTCATATGGTGCACGTTGATTTTTCAGCTTGTCCATTATGGTCCCGGCGTCTCTTCTCTTCTTTCAATGCCCCGTGCTCCGATCTGAAATTTGAGATAAGCCACGAGCAATTAGTGGCTGTGTAAACAGACAGCAGCATCGTCTCCACATTGTGGTCAAGTAAATAGAGTGACAAGCCCGCGACTACAACTACAAGCCGTCGTCCGAATGCCTTCAATTTTGGTATATTTATTTATACCCGTGTACATATTTCCTCGTCGTGCCTGCCTGTATGAGGGGTCTTACCTTGCCACCAGCCAGCCAGCCAGTCCCTCTTCTAGGTAGAGATAACATGGAACGGATATATGTATAACCGGGAGTGGGAATGGGATTGGGCTTGGACTAGGGATTGGACACGAAAAAGGGCCAGACACGATGCGACTCACACGCATTTCGCTAAGTGGTGTCAAATATTTACATGATATTATATTTCGATTTTCTATTTACCTTAGCACGAGTTCACTTTTGACAGTCAATTGTGCAGCGAACGTGTTCTTGCTGCCCTCGTATCGTTTAGTGAATTTTGTTGTAAATTATACATAATTTTAAAGTTATTAGATTACGTAAATTCAATATAATACTGATATTGTTAAACATGTAAGCATTTTAATACAATTGGTAAACGGGTCAACTGTAAATAAGCATAAAGTGGCTAATAGAAAAGATATCAGCTCAGTTTGTGTCTATCTCTCCACGCTGTGCCTGCAATGTACAAACAATAGCAAACGAGAGAGTATCTTTTTAGCTGCACTATGAGAGCTTCGCATTTTCTCATTCCGATTAATGAAATCACATGGGATTTGCAGAAATTACAATGCTTGAAACCAAATACAATATTCAATTAAAAAGTATATCCCAAATCATACAAGTGATATCAAAATTGTGGCTCTTTTATGTGACAAATACCATCTATACTTAATGGTTAATGCCACACACTCTGCTGACCCAAATAAAAGTTGATACCTATTTATTTAGGATCTCCGCTTTCAGGAGTTCCACTTTCAGTGATTTCGCTTGCGAAGGGCGTTTGTTTGTTGTTTTTCCCTCGTTTGGCGGTTCATTACTTATATACCGAACTCTGGGTATTTATAGTTAATTAAGGTGTTTTAGGTGGCGCCTGTTGAAGCCAATTACTTTGAGCCAAGCTTGGCCAGCTTAGCTTCTGCCGTTGACCAGCACTCATCCGATGCCATCCTTTGCCAGCCTTCAACACACGATTCAGTTACTGCCCCCCGGGGCTGAAAAGGTGCACAGGGCACATGGCGCAAAGGGAATCGGGTTGGCGGAAAAGCGAGGAAAAGCCACTTAGCCATCAGCAGCTGACGCACATAAAACTCTCGCACGCTGTGGGAAAGTGGGCGGCATCCTTGAGATTGCCCATGCTCATCGCCATGCCAGCTCACGTTCCGAACTGGGAAATCTTCCCTCGGCCAGTAGGCAAATGAATTTTCCTTTTCCCAGATTTTCTTCTCTCGTTTTTCAGTCGGTTTGAGTAAATCAATTTGAGGCAGGCCCCGTGTTGTGTTAAGAAACGACTACAAAAGTGTTGTTCACAGTTCATTCCTCCCCCATCCAATAAGGATGATGTGGATGAAGTCCTGCCTGGCCTGGCCTGCCTTTGACACTTTTAGCCATAATAGTTTGCTCTGAAAACCGGTCCCCTAATCATTTCTCCTAGCATCCGCCACCGCCATGCCTTCCTTCTCTGCCTTAGTTGGGCAAAGAAAAACTGAATTCTAAAGATTTTCTCCCCTATGGTATTTTTCTTCCCTTGATGGTTTTTGATATACATTTGCGGAGGCAGGCTCTCTATGCACTTGCTGGCTAAAAAAGGGTTAATAACAGAGGGTAGGCGACTGTCAAAGAATGTTTAAAAATAGGGACAGATTCTAGAGGAAAAGAAGCATCCTTTCCATCCAATTGCTAGAGAAATACAGAAATGAATAAATGAAGAGACACCACCATTGGCGTGCTAAAATAAAACCAAGGCAATAAATCGAAGACTAAGACATTAAAATACGTTAGTTCTTAGTACCAGGGGCAGCAGGTAATAAATTTAGTTTAAATAGCCTTTTTTTTTTTACATTTTTTCAAACCCGAAACCAATGGGAACATAAAAATCTATTACGTCTAATCCAAAGCCAATAAGCTGCCCAATTTCCCCACTCAATAGCCAAGTTGGGTTGCCAACAGTTTTACCAACAAACTTTTATCACTTTACTAAACTCGCCCCAACTTCTCTGGCCCAGAGACAGAGTTATCGAGACAAACTTTTGCTTTAGCCTCATTAGCGTTGTTAGTTGGCCAAAAGGATGATAAAAAAAATATAAAAATGGAACGCGGGTGTATTCGTTACCTTGTTTTTCACAAGTTTGATTTTATTTTCTTATTGATTTTCCAATTTATTTGACAACGAATCCAATTATAAAATATTTTAATGAGGCCCAAAACTAGAATCCAGTTTCTATCGTGAGAGGAAGAGAAATCTTATCGTGGTTGAGTTGACTGCTTTCCTTAAGAATTCCAAAGCTATCTTTCATACAATGAATCACAGAAAAATAACTAGCAACATTATTTAATCTAGTTAGACCTGGTTTATTTTTAAAAGAGATTACCAGTAGATCTAATTATAAATTCTTATTCCTATTCTCATTTAACCAACTTAAATGACTGCCAGCAAAGCTTTCCGTTTTCAACTGTGTGCAAAACCTACATTGCAAAGGCAACCGCCTATATATGTATATAGTATATACTCATATTCCAAATATATTTGCAATCTCACGCATTTATAACAATGAAATCACAATACTGAAAGGCACTCAAACAGCAGCAGAATTTGCATTTAGAGCTCAATCAAATGCATTTTTCATAGGACAAAAACAAACACACACGCTCTGTCGCACACACGCCTGCATTGAACCCATGTATATATTCGAATTTTTTATGCATTTTATCAATGTATTCCCACTGTTTTCTGCTTTCATAAATATTTGATACTGAAAATTGCATAAGAGCAGCAAAAATGCAGCTCTTAAATGAACAAAAAATCAGAACGACATATACACAGGGTCGCCATCTTGATTGACGTTTCGACAAAACATTTCCACAATCGGAGGCGTGAGACTGTGGAAATCAAGAATTTGTAAGCACACTTCTCTAGACATCAAATTCGAATTACAGCTATTATTATTAAGGGTTTTCCGAGCTACCACGGGATACATGGGAACGTTCGCAACTGATGTTGTCTGTCGGCCTCATTGTGGCTACGCTCTCATTTGAATTTTAAATTCAATTTGTAATCAAGTCATTAAGTTGGGTGTGTTTGAGAAGGGTGTTTTTATATCGGCAAGAATGCTTATCGAAGGTGTTTCTTGCAAGTGCCGGTAATTAAATCGATTCGATTGCGATGAATATGTACCATATATTTAAATACTTCGCTGTGTCTCTGTAATGTAGGTCATCCGTTCCTCTTGCATCAATCGATTCGGATTGGAAAAGCGATTTATAAATATGTCAGTAACGCAGATATCTGATTCTATAATTTTCTCTGACTGGAAACTAATAGGGGATTTGGATTGATTTATCTGACATTTGTGGTTTGTGTATGCCATATAGCGTAACCTTTTCACAGAATTTTGATTAGGATTTCAAGGGAATATCGAATGATCCTAAATCATCAAAATCGGTTAGGCTAAATGGCATAAACAGTATGCAACAATGTTGGAAGCCACATTATTGTGTGCGTCGTCCTAAGCCAAATAAATTTTGTTGTGGCTTTTTACCCACTCCCTAGCCAAAACACAAATAAACAAAAAGTTGGAAAAACAAAATCGGTTTGAGGCAGGCGTTGACTTAGGCACAGTTCCAATTTCTTTGCGGGCAACCGAGAGCTATTGACACGAACAAGAGATGCCGCCGACGCCCGTAGCATTTTCACATTTTTTTCCTACTTTTTTTTTATTTTTGTTTCATCCGCAATCCATCCTTAAACAGTAGTCGGGCACATAAAGCAAAGAGCTTTGGCTGTTTATTCTTTTTGAACACACTTTTTTGTTTATTTTCCTACTTTTTTTCTGCTTAACTCTTTGCTCATGCGCCTCATCACCCCTACTCTAGAGTTCTTAGCTCTACTTATCATTACCACGTAGAGAAAAATATTTGGTTTTTGTAAAGAGTCTCTCGGGGATTTGGGGTTTTAGTCAGTTTTAATTTAATAAATTCAATCTTACAGTCGATATTTATCTTTTTAAGACAGAAACGAAATAATTAAATATCTTAAGGGTTATTTTATTTATGATAATAATCATCCATAATTAAAGAAGGCTTTTGTACTTAAATTAATGTTAAATTTGCATTTGTGGAAGTACAAAATAGAACAGAGTATACAAATAGCTATGCCCAACTATAAATAACTATTTAACTCTAAAAATGAACGCATTGATGCGTTTTTTACATTCTGTACATATTGTACGTGTGCCGGCAGAGGCCGCGCAGAGAAATTAGCTGACTCGTGGGTTTCGGGTGGATCCACTGACTTAAACAAAATTTTACATCGGAGACTAGTTTTTTTTTAATGTGATACGCTTTATTAAAGTGAAAATGACCAATTTGTGTGCTTTTTTCTCGCTGTGCATCTTCATCCTCTTCGACAGCGTCAGCGATGTCGGCATATTGCATTGAAATTTGCAACAGATTCCACTTTGTTGGCTCTTTGGGCTACCGTTTGACGTTTGAGTTGAGATGGGGTTGAGGAATAAGGATGATGAGGGCGGCGGAGGAAGAAGTCCCGCAAAAAACCAAAATGATTTAATGCAAATTTTATGCGCCATACTTTTCCCCAGGCTGTGCTCCGCGCGGTCTCCGTTCCGCCGCGTCATATATAATCATGATCGGGATCATGATCATCAACGGTTGTCATTGTTTGTCAACCCAAAACGATGGCAACATTATAATACATTTTGCAACGGGGTTTCGAATTTCCCCCTCTCCGCTTTATTGCTTATTTATACTGCAGTGTGGAGGAGACCTCTTTTCTGTAATTGAAGTTGGCGTCTGTTTGCATTGAAAATATTTTGATTTCGTTAACTGTTTGAAACAATGTTGAGGGCGTAGCTTGACTTTAAATAATTTTAAATAGATAGAAATATGGCTAAAATTCTGAATATCGACTGGTTTCTTACAGATATTTAAGGTTTTAGCTTATGTACACTCTATATTTTAAAGAACCATTCAAATTCCTACATAAAACTTATCTTATATAGGAAATGAGTGTGTTCAGGAAGGTAACCACTTATTTGTGCACACTCCATGAGCCAAAATACTTCACTTAATGATAAGTTCACTGATCTTTCACACACACACACACTACTAGAGGATTTCATATGAAGTGCAATGTATTTTAAGTACTAAATTGTTTCTTAACTGCAATTAGCTGGAAACACCAGACGACACAACGACCAACAGCAGCAGCAACTGCAACTACAACTACAACTGCACTGCTGTTGATGATGATGATGGCCAGGAAAAATTCTTCGGCTGACTTCTCCGGCGCTAGACTCAGCAACAATTTTAATTAGTCTGCGAGCCTATGGAAAACTTTTCGCTACATTGGCAAATTAATCGAATGGCATTAAAGCCAATTAAAAGACGGGTTTTAAGTGCGCAGGGAAAATACTTTCAGAAGGCGCCAAAATGTTTCTCTCTCTGATTAAGAGGATGTAACCGTTAAATTTTAACTCCTATCTTGTTTATTGTTTATTTGCTTCTCCACTTCTACTTTTCTGCGTAGAAGGAAACTATTTAAACTTTTTTATAAGCTTTGAAATCTCTTACAATTAATGGATTTAATCATTATTAAAGAAAAATAATAAATATAATTACTCTCAGAAAACATTAATCAGGGTCAGGTTTTTACATATTTAAATAATTTATGAAATGTTCATTGAACAATTGATTAAATAGGAAAAATGCAAAAGTATATTCCTCATTTGGGGTGCCTGGTTTCGGTTTCTCGCTGTTTTACAGTATTTTGCCCCGTCATCTTATCGCGGGGCCGCCGCCACTGCAATCAAACGTCACCGCCCGCGTTGCTCCACATTTATTTCGAGTCCAAGAAGGAACAAAACTAAGGGGAAAAGTAAAAATGAAAAATAGAAATAAAAAATGTTACTGCCTTGGCTGCCATTCTGCCTTCTTCTGCCTTCAACATTTTCGCGCGTTTCGTGTTGCCAGGCAGACTGCATGGTATTGGTATTAGCGTTGGTATTGGTATTGGCATAGAGCCTTCGTAGGGCAGGGAATCACTCATACAACCGCAGCAACACATCGGGTGCACGTCGCGTTTACAACTCAACGAGCAAGCGAGCGAGGGAGCCCGACCCCCATTGCCTTGCCCTCGCCAGCATCCAGTATTTAGCATTCAGCATCCAACCTCCAGAGTCCCAGCATCCCGCTTCAGCCTTTTCATTCTTCTCCACGGCATTCTTTTTTTTTTTTCATAGTGCATTGCAACAGCAACAACCGCATAAGCTCAAGCACAGCGCATACAAATAATTTACGCCATGCTAAGGCGAAAAGCTAAAAATGAGTAAAGCCTGCACATACACACACACACACAAAGTCTTGGGCTGACAATGAGTGGAGGTCACAGGCGAGACCACAAGTTTAGAACTTGGTTGGTTGTTATTAATTTTTTTTGTATTTTTGCTTGTGGCACATACCTAAAATTTGTAAACTACAAGATTTATATAAACTGCATTAAAGATCCACTGTCTTTTTCTAGCGTTATTGTATTGCATACCTCTCAGGGTTCATTTTGCTTGTATTTTTTGGGAAACTTTTTTTTTTTAAACCTTATTTCAATTAAAGCTTGTTTATTTTTGTGGCCTCTGGTGTTCAGCACTGTTACACGCTCCAATGTAAAATCATCCTCCGCCGTTGTTGCTCTTGTTGCTGCAGCAAACTGCATTGATGCGTGCCCGTGTGTGGGTACTCAAGCTGATGTGTGTGAGTCTCAGTGAGTGCTAAAGAGTACGTGGTTCATGTGAGAGGAAGATGAAGGCAGACGAATGCACGAGTTGTTTGCATTTACTCTACGCAAATGAGCGGCATTCGGCGTTTCTCGTTCTCCGATTTTCCTGGAGAGAGGCGGAGAGAGTGGGTGGGAGAGATGGGTGGCTATGGGAGATGAGGAGCATATCCCTGCGCACAACTCACTCTCACTTGATGCTGCTGCATTATTTTGTTGTTGCCAGCTTTGAATGACTAAGAGTGCTTGCTGTTTTTATTTTCTTTTTTTTTTATGTGCTGATTTGGAGAATGGGCGAAGGACTGTTGACGAGTTGGCAACAGCATAAAAATTCACAGAAAATCACAGCAAACAAATTCACAACGCTAACTGCACTCCCCCGCCCTCGCTCTTTCACTCGAGTGGGGTTACTGACATTGCAGCAGCCGGGTAGCGACGTCGGCAGAGCAGCCGCTGCGTGTGTACCGTTGCTAAGTGCAATGAGTGAGCGAGAGTTGGAGCCGAAGAGGGAGCACCAGTTTCGGATGGAGTGAGTAAAGGAAAGAGGGAGTGCGACATTAACTTTCTGCGTGGCTTTTTCGTTTCGCTCTCTTCTTTCTCCGTTTGTTCTACACTTTTCGTTTCGTTTTTGATTTGGCGCCAAAACAAATGACCGTTAGGGTTCAAGGAACTCTCTTCTAATTACGATGCACTCTTCATACACACATATATGCATATCCATAACAAATGCACTATACTACAGTTCACCGGCCGTCCCGCTCGCACGCAGTTTTTGCATTCAATTTAGCACGACTGCATTGAGATCGATCGCATTAGTGTGTGTTTGTGTACACAGGAAAAAAATAAAGAATGGCCCAAAAGGTGGGGATTAACAAGCAAAGCAAAAAGCTAAAATTATTTGCTTTTAAATATTAAAATTCAGGGATCAGAGCTTAAAGGGTTATGAACTCTAATCGACATATTATTTATCTGGCAAAAATGCCTCCTTCCTACAGGAAAAACATAATTAATTAACCCTTTTAGGACAATTATTTGTCCCTAGATAAATTATTTTGTCGGTGTATCATCATAAAACTGAATATGCCAATTAACAACAGCAGTCTACGATAACTAACAACAATAACAATGCCAATAGCAACAACAATAGCAACGAAGTGCAATGAGAGCACAAGAAATTGACATGCATGCCAAATGCAGTTGCTGAACCACATCATAAAAAGCAGCAACAATAGCAATAATAAAGACAATGCAGATGGAAATGATGGCAATTGAAACAGACACACACACAACCAAAAATCGTTGTAACTTTGGCAATGGAGTCTAGAATAAACAGATAACTGTACAAATGCTCACATTGCACCGCAAGGTTCCTATATTATTTGTACTTTCTTTATATTTTTCGTTTAGTGGCCAGTTAAAGAGCAAAGTAAATGCCATTGTTGGCCCATTTAACAGATAAATGTGCATACAAAAGTTAATCATCAATGAAGGATTCGAATGGTTTATTAACCCGAAGGTTTTTCTAATTCAGGGTTGTCTTCTATAGGGGACCAAAAGACTTATCATCTTTCACAAACTACTAAAGCTCGAATTTTTCGACTTTTTCATCCAATTTTACGGGCTTTTACCGAGTGCCGACTGTCAGAAGCTGTGAACAGCAAACACAAGTCGGATTGCCGGCAATCCGAGATAAAGTTGGGACCGCTGGATATGGCTAGATTTACTTAGGCACGCATCGGTGGCAACTTGCTCTCTGCTCCTTGCCCTTTCCCTCCTGTACACACGCCTCATGCTGCAACGCATGAACAAATATAGAAGAAGATATGCAGTTATTTACATAAAAGCTTTATAAATATGTGCATAAGCTTGCCACTGCTGCCACTGCGCTTTGCTGTGCTTGTGCTGTGTGTGTGCTTGAGCGGGGGTGTAAATGGTGTGTGGCTGTAGCTACGAGCATGTGTCCAACTAATCGCAAAGCCTGATCCTGAGATTTCGCTTCATGTTCAGCTTACTGCCATTCTGTCGACGCACTTTCTTTATTCCGAGTAAAGCCGTCAATTACACTGAGAATATTTGAAGCTAGAATTGTTATTCTTATACCCTTGCAGAGGGTATTATAATTTTGCCATGAGGCATCTCCGACCTCATAAAGTATATATATTTTTGATCAGCATCACCAGCCGAGTCGGTCTAGCCATGTCCGTCTGTCTGTCCGTCTGTCCGTCTGTCGGTTTCTACGCGAACTAGTCTCTCAGTTTTTGAGCTATCGGGCTGAAACTTTCAGCATAGTCTTGTTTCTTATGTCGGAACGGACGAAATCGGACCACTATATCCTATAGCTGTCATAGGAATGATGGCGAAATTAATGTAAAAATATTATTAATTTTTTGTTTTTCAACGTATGTATATCAATAAATTTCAAGATAAAGCGGTTTTTCACGGTTATAGAATTACGGGCTTAATTTCATTAAGATCGGACAACTATATCATATAGCTTCCATAGAAACGATCGGTCGATTTAAATGAAAATGTCAAATTCTACATGTAAAATGTAAGATTCTATATGTAAAATGTAAAATTCAACATGTCAAATGTAAAATTCTACATATAAAATGTAAAATTCTGTATGTAAGTTGTAAAATGTTTACAAACTAAGATATTTTTTCAACTGTAACCAAAAATAATCGATTTTCAATAATACAATTGCAGACTGCAAGGGTATACAAATTTCCGCTTACCGAATATAGCTTTCTTTCTTGTTCTCTTTGAATTTGAATATTTTGCTCTGTGTATTCGGCCCGAACAACTAACTAACTGTACCAGACGCCGTGTCTGCCACCTTTCAGCGTCTTCCTCTTGCCCCACCCATACGCCCCTCTTCAACGCCGCCCTTGTGGACTTTTCCCAACAATTGTGAGTTGCTGGCAGCAGGCAGCCTATAGCCTAGCCTAGCAACCGAAACTGAAAACCCGACTGCAAAGTCTCCCGGCGGCCACAGTAATGAAAAGCAAAGTTGTAAAAAACGAGGTAGAAGAAAATACAAAAAAATGGTAGCGGAAAAGGGAGGGAAAATAAAGCAATCATTGCACTTGTCCCGCACAGCAGCAGCAGCAACAGTATGGCCAAGGCTGTAGCTGTTTTTATTCATTCGTTTGTGTGTGTGTGTTCGTGAGTGTGTGCGTGTGTAGCTCGCCCACAAAGGGCGTGGCATTCATTTCCCGCAATTACGCCTACACACTCGGATAACGGGATAGGGATATAGATGCAGATGCAGACGCAGATGAATGGCAAGGAGTTCTTACCGCGTGATAAGCCACATCGAGCGATGTGGCAACGCTGGCTCACAACTAACACAGCCACCCTCGACGTATACGTAACATGCCTAGAAGTATGCAACACCCTTGGTGGGCATCGAAGTCTGATGAAATGAAAGAAGAAAAAGCACACAGAGAAAAGAATAGTTGAAGACATTTTCTTAACGATTTTTAAATGCATATTAAAAGAAAAATACAGGTAATGGGATTCTTCTATTGAATCGGATGATCTACGGCTTTTAAAAGATAATGTATTAGAGAAAAGAACATCTTTTAACATGTTAACACATTTTATGCATAATGTTTTCCCGTTAAGATGCGTTTTTTTCATAGAAAACTTTGAAGAAAGGCTGCCAATTAGTGAGTAATTAGCTGACAAAGTGGGAAAAAAGAGCCCCATGTTGCTGAGGGGCTCAATAAAATGTGCATCCATCTTTTAGCCGTAATGAGCTTAATAAGTTTCTTTACAAATCCCCGTTGCCATGTGAATAGTTGTGCCGCAAAGAGCTTAACCCCGGCGTGTCCCTACTTAAGTCCCTCCGTATCCTCGACCCAACAAGTTAATCTTCTATATTTTTGTTTGTGTATTCGTGGTTGCCAGATGACTTTGACTTTTTGTGAAACTGTACGTCCGAGTCTGTCTGTCTGTGCCTGTGCTTGCCTTTGCCATAAAAATGTGTTTCGAGTGCCACTTGTATTGCATTTGTACTGTATTTTTTGCCTTGTCCCGGCTTTAAAACCGAGCCAAACCGAGCCAAGCCAACCCAGACCACTGGACGTCTGTGCAAATTAAACTGTTTCCGTTGTCGTCATCTGGCCAACACACTCTCCTGCTCCTGCTCATGCTCCCGTTCCTGCTCCATCCTCTACTCTCCTCTCCTCGCCAGTTGCCACACAGACGGCGTTATAGTTTGGCGAGATTGAATTTTAATGCCGGCTAACGGCTGCCGCCGGCGCCTGCGGATCGTGGCAGGATGTCAGGGTTGTCAGGATGCGGATTACACTAATTATGAAATGACATCGACAACGGCGTCGTTGATTTTAATGGTTTTCTGTTGTCAACTTAATTAACGAATGTTCTCGCCTTTGCTCTTGGTTGCAGGAAGGATGCTGCTGATGTCACCGCCGTTGCAGTAGCAACACCCGCTGAAGGAAGCATAGTTCCAGCTTCAGTCCCAACCCCAGCCCCAGCCCCAGCCCCAATCCTACCCAGAACAAGCCACACACATGTTGCTGCCACAACAAAGATGCTCAGTGCTGCGAATGCGACTGCAACACCGACACATGCAGCAGCAGCAGCAAGCGCGATTGCCGCAGCCGAGACTTATGTCATAACAAACAAACACCAGCAACACCCGCAACAGCAGCATCAGCAGCAACAACAAGTCTTTGTTGTTGCCGCCAACAAAATGGTGATACCAGCAACGGGAGCAACAATCGCCGGTATACCAACAGCAACAACAACAGCAGCCGCCGAAACAACAGCTACACAGCAGCAGCAGCAGCAACAACAACAACAACAACAGCTTCAGCAGCATCAGCAGCAGCATGTCTTGTTCCAGCCGCACCTACAAACAACAGCAACAGCAGCAACCAGCACACCTCAGCAACAGCAACCACCTCAGCCGCGTCAGCATCCCAAGAAGCGAAAATTCGATCCAGCCGAGCTGGACAAGCCAGAGCAGCATCCCCAGCATACCCAGCAGCAGCAGCAGCAGCAGCAACTGAGCGTGCAGAAGCAACAGAAACCCGCCGATACCAATGGCAATAGCGACAGCCTGGCCAACGGCAATGTTGCTGCTGTGCAGCAACATCATCTGTGTCGCATGATCGTGAGTTGCGGTGCAGGCGCCGGCAATAGCAACAGCAATAGCAGCGATAACAAGCAGCAGCAGCAGCAGCAACGTATTATCATTGCCTCCCCGCTGCAACATGCCAGCGGTAGTACTTACAAGCAACATGTTGCAGGCAGCAGTAGCAGCAACAGCAGCAGCAACAATAGTCACGCAGCCACAATCAATCATCAGCAACGCACACACACGCCCACAACTGCCGTCTACTACCAGCAACATCAGCAGCAGCAGCAGCAACAGCAACCACGTTTTAGCTTTAACTCACACAATCAGCAACATGTACAGGAACAACAACAGCAGCAGCAGCAGCAACAACAGCAGCAGCAGCAACAGCAGCAATCCCTGCTCGATCTCAGCGAGTGGAACAACACACGTGTCCTAGCCAAAATCCATAACCACTATGCCCCCGGGATAATCCGGCAGGTGCAGGAGGCCACACCCGACTCAATACTCGTGGAATTCGATTCCGCCGATTTGGGGCTGCTGCTATATCCGGACGTGCTGCACCAGGGCCGCAACCATGTGATACTCGATGCCAGCCCGCCCATGGCGGATGTAAGTAGAGCAAAAAAAAGAGTTATCCAAGAGCCGTTCTAATGGAGTTTTCCTTTCCGCCGATTAGATTACGCTGGACGCCCGTGTCTGTGTGCGACAGCGGATGGAGGGGCGTGGCTCCGGCAGCTTCGTCTACGTGGAGGGCGTCATAACGGACATCAATCAGGCCACGAAGCAATACAGCGTGCAGCTGATCGGCGATGAATTGGTGAGGCTGAACTTATTATTGTGAATGTTAAATAATAAATTGAATAACTAATTACATGTAATCTTTCATCCGTGTCCACTTAGGCCACCACCAAGGTTGTGCGTCGAGCTGATCTGCGCCTTCTTCAGCCGCCCTGGTGGGATGAGCTCAACGAACTGACACCTTCGGGTGGAGCAACTGCCCCGGTGGCATCTGGTGGCAAGCGAAAGGTGCCGGCAGGAGGAGCAGCGGCAGTTGGCGAGGCAATGACCGTGCCCAGTGGCAATATTGTGTACCCCAAGGCGGCTACCGGGGCACCGCTGACCTTTGTGGCCACCCGCTACGACGGCAAGCTGCCCACGGCACCACCCACGCCCACCCACCAGCAGCAGCAGCCGCACCAGCAAAACCTTGTGAAACAAGAAGAGTATTATCGGACCACGGCCACTTCGCCGTTCCAGACGCGTCCCCCAATAGCCGGCCTGGCCCATGGAGCCGAGCAGGCGTCGCAGTCGCTACCCCATCCTCAGCCGGCCAATGGCCTACCGGACATCGTGATCTCCCCGGGCAGCAATGGGCAGCACCTCAAGATGCAGCAGCAACAGCAGCAGCAGTCGTCGCGGGGCTACGACGACTACGACTCGGATGATGAGCTGAAGCGGGTCGGCATTGGGTACTCGCCAGCGGCTGGCGACCTGGACACGGAGAAGATGAGCGCCTGCAGCAAGCGGAGCAGCATGCAAAGCCGCGGCAGCACGTCCAGTCTACTCGACCAGAGGCTCACACCACGATCTCATCCAGCAACCCCAAGGTGAGTGGATCTCATTCAATGTCCTTCTGTTACTCCCTACGATTATGGTTATTATATTGATATTGGTATTAACCAGCTGTGCCATCCACAGATCTCAGGCCACCACGCCGCACCGCTTCAAGAAGGGCGACATTGTGGAGTCAGAGTCCGGCGTGCGCAAGAAGTACAACGGAAAGCAGTGGCGCCGCCTGTGCATGCTCTGCACTAAGGAATCTCAGCGGCGCGGTTTCTGCTCGCGGCACCTTAACCAGAAGGGCAACAACAGCGCCCTACCCTCGTCCACGGGGCCGGGTCGGCTGCTGAGGTAAGCTACTTATTTTCGTTAATATTCCATAAAAAAGGAGGATACCCAATATGTTTTTTTGAGAAAGCCTTTGCTTTTTACAAAGTAATAAAAGCTAAACAAAAATTGTTTAAGAAAGATATAAGTTTTCAAAAATCCAGCAATCGAAAAGAAATGGATAAGGACCAACTATCCTTTAAATTTATTACTCATGTATTTTTCTACAATTATATTTCATTAGTTCTTAAGTTAAACAATGCCATTAAGAATTACTTTTACGGAGTAATTACTTTCTTTATAACCTTATGTTATTCTTTTTGTCATATGTTTATTAGACCTTAAATTATACGATTTACCAGAATAATTTAAAAGCTGCCGAACGTTTCCAGTCTCCTTTAGATTTTTGAATCAAATAATTACATATATACCTTAAGGTTCCTTAAAGCTGCCATCAAAGATGTCAATGTGTCCTGTAATTTCAAAAGTATTCGATTTTAATGAAACTCAGGGCAATTTAGAGTACGTTAAGTTCCTTGCCAATTCTTTGGCACCCCCGAAATATGTAGTTAATACTTTATGATCCACAGTTAGAGAGAAAGGGGCAGTTGGCCAATTTTCCAAAGATCTAGGAAAGTTTAGAGTTTTTATGTGTTCTGATCTCGCATTTACCTGTGATTCTGCCTCTTGTATTGCATTTTCTAGCGACAGCCGATCGAGCAGTAAAACGCAGATTGACGAGGACACCTCGCGCGATTCGGAGACATCGCCCAACTACCGGGTCAAGGGTCGCTACGACCAAGAGGAGACCGACGCGGCCGTCATGCTGGGTAAGTAACCTTTAGCATTTCAACTCTCACACCTCTTGACTCTTTACGATCCCGGCGAGAGCATCATAAATGCGTTTCAGAAATTCCGTCCAGAAATTTATTCATAGTTTGCGGCAATTCACTTCAAGGCTGGTCCCTCTAGCCGTCCCTTTTCTGCCTTGTCCAGCGCCAGCTTAACCGTTAATCCCCCTGCGTTCGCGCAATTAGAGGGACAAGGACAAGCAGAGCATACTGATCCGTTTTTCCATCGGTTCTCCGTGGCTGCTTTCACGGCGCTTCTGGAAATATTTCTTTGATTTCGGTTCGGGGCTGGAGAACCTTCGGGGCACCCTACCTCTCGCCCCGCCGCGGCTTCGTTCCCCTGCACAGTTCTCCACCATAAAAGTATTCCTTTGGAATGCAGAAGAAACGAACTTCTTTCATTCAGAGCAGAACCGGATTTCTGACGTACTGGAAAAACTGTTGTTAAAAGGGCCAATAAAAGCCAGGCCCAAGATAAAGGGCCGCCTGTTCGAGCTCCTGCTTTTCGACATTAAATTCGCATTTCGCATAATACAGAGCTTTGTTTCGTGGTTTCAAATGAATAGTTTTGAATTTAAGTTGTAAACTAACTTGAATTTACAACTAATATTTGGAATAAATACTTACTTACGATTCGGTTTTTATAATCTTTAAGCAACCATTAGTCACTCTTTACTTGGCAAAAAGGGGGAGGTGAAGCATTTTAAGAGCTGGCTTCTCCCAGAATTAGAGTACCGCACTTGGTCCAGTCGGGGCGACTCTGACCTTTCCATCGGCCCTTGTTTTCTGGTTCGATGCATTTCCAATTCACCATAAAATGCATATCATAAAGTTTTATTGTGGCTGCGCCGCGTCGTTCTTTCTGTTTTACCTCTGCCCGCTCCCTCCCGATAGCACAGCTCCCTCTGTTCACCGTCGCCCGGCCATTTTTCACACACCTCAACAAAGGTCGTTTGTCCGTCCGTCCAACCGTCCATCCGTCAGCCGCTTTTCTTGAAAGGTGTCGCTGCAGCGGCGAAGAGGTCGTGTCCGATTCCGATTTCGATCCCGAAAACGAATCAAGGGTTCCATTGTCTGCCTCTCCCTCTCCCACTAGCATCTCTTCCCCTCTCCCACACTGCATCTCGGCCACTTGAGAGTGTGACCGCAGCGTGATTTACACGCCAGACGCAGCGACGTCGACAGAGGTAGGGACAGCGACAGCGCTGCATCAGCGGCAGAAGGAGATGCTTAAACAGTGGCGTAGGCAGCATTTTATCAATGGGGGCTTTCTGGCATTAATTAAAATTATTTGTATACCCTTCCAGGGAATTATAATTTTTAGTAAGAAGTTTGCAACGCAGTGAAGGGAAGCATCTCCGACCCCATAAAAAATGTATTTTCTTGATCAGCATTAAGAGATGAGTCTACGCTTTCTACGCAAACTAGTTTTTTAAACTATCTTAAATTAAGATTCTTAATGAAACTTTGATGATAGTCTTCTTTCTGTTCCCATTAGTATATAAGTCGGAACGGTGCAGATCGGACCACTATATCATATAGCTGCCATAGGAATGATCGGACCAATTTAGTCGATTTTCGTTGTTTTTAACAGCTTCAAATTACAACTTAATATATGGTTCTTTAATTTTATTTGCATTTTTATCTGCAAGGGTATATAAACTTATGCAAGCCGAAGGTTCAAGTCGGAACTTCTAAAAACCTTAAATGATTCATTTGATTCTTTGATACCTTTGGCATTCTATTTCCCTAGAATAAAATAAAAAGTATTAATTATTATCTTGGCGATCGTGCTTATAGTATTAAAGGGTTCTTTATCGAAAAAAGGAGTTAGCCAGAAACTGCATCTGTAGAAGGAATTGGCTTTATTGCTTGAAATATTTATTTAATGGGAAATGGGACCGAAGGTAGATGAAGATATGCTGCTGTTCAATTATTTCGTAATTGTTCCTTGAGGTACCATTAAACCCCCTCGTACGCCACTGCGCTCTATACGCATTCCTAAGCACCTGCAGAAGGTAGGAGACGCAATGATCGCTACGACAGAGGCGTCGGCAGAGCCACTTGAAACGAAACAAAGCGAGAGCAGCGGCGCCGACAGAGGCCGAGGCAGCATGCGAAGCGCAACAGATTCTTTTCTTTTATTCTGCTCTTTTCTTGTTATTTGCCTTGCCCTGCCTTTGATTCGTTTTTACCTAAACAAAAATGCACTTGAGAGCGGCCACGCACGCACACTCGCACGCGCTCGCTGGCTCACCGACACGGCAGGTAAACAAACATGGCGAGCGGCTCAGAGAACGAGGAGAGCCCACGAGAGTGGGCGAGAGAGCGGCGCTCGCTCGCTCGATTTATGCTGCTGACGTCGCTGCCCTTGGCCGAACGTCGTCGCTGGCTCATCGGCGATTGCCGCATTTATGCTGAGAAGTGGGAACTGTCAAGAGCACCGAGCGAAAGAACCAAAGAAACCGCACCAACACCGAACAAACTGAAGAAAAGACCAAGCAAAGCAAAGCAAAGCAAAGCGAATGTGACAACGACGGCAGAAAAAGGCAGAGCAGAGGGAGAGAGTCAGAGATTTCCGTGGAAATGCTCTAGAGGAGCGGCGGACGTCATGAATGCGTTCCAGGACTTTGAGCTGGGTGCCAAACTTTACCTGCAGTGCTTATGTAATGCCAACGATCGAGAAAGAGGGCGAGAGCTAGAGCTTTGTGATTAGAGCTGGACAGGATTTAATGATTTCCCTTTGTTTCTTCTTTCCTCCCCCTTTCCAGTGTCACTGAGCAGCTCCCGATCCGCCACGCCCTCGTACGCGTCGCCGGTGAACCACACCGGAGCCTCGCCGCTGAACGCCATCGCCCACTCGCCGGTCAATGTGTCCGCCACTCACAGGCAGAACTTTTTCACGCCCATCGCCAACCAGTCGCAGCAGTCGCAGCAGCAGCAGCAACCGGTGGCCACTGTTTCCCTGGAGTCCAAGTGGAAGGCGACACCCAGTCCGGTGCTCTACAATGCCAACAATAACGGCAGCGCCAGTAATAACAACAATGGCTGGGAGACGAGCAGCAACAACACGGGAGGAGCAGGAGCCGGAGCAGGCGGAGCACCTGGCACGCAGCAGCCATTGCCACCGCAAACGACGCCGGTGTCGCTGGTAATGCA
This sequence comes from Drosophila auraria, assembly GCA_008042615.1. Lineage (NCBI taxonomy): Eukaryota > Metazoa > Arthropoda > Insecta > Diptera > Drosophilidae > Drosophila > Drosophila auraria. The sequence goes on along the minus strand of VNJW01005442.1, from coordinate 15,643 downwards.
TGCTCCGCCGCCGCACCACCAACTCCAGCAGCAGCAGCAGCAACACCAGCTTCACCAACCGCCACCGCCGCCACCTGCCGCTCACCTCAATGCCAGCCTGCCAGCGCCAGCAGCTCCGCACATGGGCCATGCCACCAGCGTCATACGCATCTCCAGCAGCCAGCACCAGCACCAGCAGCAGCAGCAACAGCAGCAGCAGCAGCAACAACAGCAACAACAGCAACAGCAACATCCACATGTGGTAGTGTCCGGCGGTCAGACCTTTCATCCCGTGATCGTGGACGCCTCGCAGCTGACGGTGCAGCCCATGCCGCCCACCACGGTTTCATTTCATCAGCCCAACACGCCCACCACCTCAGTAGCTGCGACAGTTGCACCAATGGGCCAGGATAAAGCGTTGCCAAAAAACGGTAAGTCTTGTTTATATAGCCAAGCATCGAGCTCTTTAATAAGTACTAACTTCTCGTTTAACCTTCGATTTTCAGGCTACAATGCGCCTAGCCATCCCTGGTACAAGCTGCTGCCGCAGATGCCGCCCATGACCAAGCCGCCGCCAGTGTCGGCCACCCAAGCCTCTACCACTTCGGCCAGCAGTTACAGCGTTGTGATGATGCAGCAGCAACACCAACAGCAGCAGCACCAGCAACAGCAGCAGCAGCAGCAGCAGCAGCAACATCAACAGCAGCAGCCGCAGCAGCAGCAATCATCGCCGCAGGTGCCGCTGAACCACAACAATAACCATTTAATTGTGCCCGCTCCAATATGTTCGCCGGGCAAGCCGCTCAACTGCTCCATGAACGATGCCAAGGCAGCGGCAGCAGCAGCCGCAGCAGCAGCAGCCAATCATCAGCAGCAACAGCAGGAGGAGCAGCTGGACGAGCAGCTGGACGACGATGTGTTCGAGACCACTGCCACCACGAGCAGCAGCAGCAGCAATAAGAAGCCAACTGCAGCCATGCGACTGCCCACCTACAACAGCAACATTCGTAAGCTGGAGGAGTGCCATGACGCGAGCGATGGAATAGCCGGGGCGCCAGTCACCTCGGCTGCCAAGCGGAGGAGTCAATCCCTGAGTGCCCTACAACAACAACAACAGCAGCAGCAGCAGCAACAGCAGGCAGGAGCAGCAGCTGGACAGCCGGCGAACAAGAAGATTCGGCGACCAATGAACGCCTTCATGATATTCTCGAAGAAGCACCGCAAGATGGTGCATAAGAAGCACCCTAATCAGGATAACCGAACAGTCAGTAAGATTCTGGGTGAGTGGTGGTATGCCCTGAAGCCAGAGCAGAAGGCGCAGTACCACGAGCTGGCCAGCTCTGTGAAGGATGCCCACTTCAAGCTGCACCCGGAGTGGAAGTGGTGCAACAAGGACCGCCGCAAATCTTCAACGTCGACGGCCGCGACAGGGGGCAAGGTTGGTGGGGCGGCCGGAGCGGGAGACGCCAAGCAGCGCCTGGTCTCGGTGGATGGCTCTGATTCCCTGGAGCACGACATGTGCCCTTCGACCCCGGGCGGCAGCGGTAGTTGCGGTGGCCAGGGCATTCAGGATCTCCAGGGCGACATCATACCGCTAACGATCGACAACTATAACAGCGCCTGCGATGAGGCGCCCACCACGATCTCGCTTAAGGGCAACGGCAAGCTCATGAAAAACGAGTTGCCCTCGGACGAAGATGAGCAGATGCTGGTTGTCGAGGAGGAGCCAGCGCAGCATCAGCCCGCTAAGAAGCTGGATCTGCATTGCCGTGAGCGTGTCAACGATTCGGACATGGATGAGGCGCCCTTCGACTACCGCAAGCAGCAGACAGATGTCGATCAGGTGGGAATACAAATATAAATTTTGAATGGAAAAAAAACTAACCAATCTGTCTCTTCCATTTCCATCTATTAGCGTTCGGCTGAAGAGCCCAATACGTCCGGTGCCAACGGCCAGGCCATGAGCGCACCGCTCTCCAGCGGAAGCGGAGCAGAGCGCGAGATTACACTCAAACCGAAGGCCATCAAGGCTCATCCGGTGCTGGAGAGCACCATTCTGCCATACCCCCAGATGTCCATCTACACGCAGTACACTAGTCCCAAGAACCCAATCGGTGTAACACCATTCCAACCCACAGGCGAGCAAACCACCGCTAATCACCATCGCAACATCCCATGCTAATCGTCCGGTTCATTCTCCAATCCTTTGATTTGCAGGCGGCGCCTTCAAGTCAATGCCAATTAGCCCCAAGGGCAGCGGCAGCAAGCCGGAGGACGCAGCAGCAGCCTTGCAGTCACATATCAAGCAGGAGGACATCAAGCAGGAGCCACCGTCGCCCTACAAGCTGAATGGAGGTGGTGGTTCGGCGTCTACTGCTGCTGGAGGAGGCGTGCTCAGCGCTCATCCACCCAGTAGCGGCAGTGTCTTCAACTTTAATGTGCCAACGGCGACGGCTTTGAGTCAGAAGCAGTTTCACTACCACATGCATCATCCGCACCGCAGTCCCACGGACTTGAGAGGTGAGTAAAAAGGAGCCTGACAACAGCGAAATGATTAAAATGAAAACAGTTTGTGAACGTTGTTGAACATTTTTCAACGTTGTTGAAAATCGTTGAACATTTTTAAACGTTGTGGAAAATTGTTGAACATTTTTAACGTTGTGGAAAGTTGTTGAACATTTTTAAACGTTGTTGAAAATTGTTGAACATTTTTACACGTTGTGGAAAATTGTTGAACATTTTTAAACGTTGTGGAAAGTTGTTGAACATTTTTAAACGTTGTTGAAAATTGTTGAACATTTTTAAACTTTGTTGAAAATTGTTGAACATTTTTAACGTTGTTGGAAATTGTTGAAAATTTTTAAACGTTGTTGAGAATTGTTGAACATTTTTAAACGTTGTTGAAAATTGTTGAACATTTTTAAACGTTGTTGAAAATTGTTGAACGTTGTGGAACATTAAGATTGTAAATAAAACTTGAATCAAAATTAATTTAAGCTGCAACAGTTTGGTATCATCTTTACAACAGTTCTTAATGTTCCAAAACCAACCAAATTTTGCTACATAAATTATTACTTAAAGAAGAACAGTCCCTAAGTCTTAATTTCTTTATTTGTATACAATTTGATTTCTTAATATTAATTTTATGTTTATTTAGTGTTGGCATTATTTTTACTATGATTTGTTGTTGTCGCCGTTTGGTTTTTGTTTACGTAGCGCTAGGCGCGAGCTCATATTTTATTTGAGTTGATTTGAGACCCCAAAATTGGAGTGAATCGGAAATTGGAACATTCCCAAGCACTTGCACCACCCATCGCCTCGCCCCCAAGGTCCACACTTGCACTTTGCATTATTTCAATCGCGACTTCATCTGCAAAGTTTTTCCCACGAAAGCTTTTTGCATAACATAACCATCTCTCTCTCTGTTTCTCTCACTCTCTCTCTCTCTCACACACACACACGATTAACACCCAACACCCCACATGATCTTGATCTTGACCTTCTTTTATCGCGCTGTCATTTTCGTCACCTCACCACAAATCCCACTCGAAAAACACGCAAAAAACCGAACAGAGGCGGAAACGAATAAGGCAGCCATGGAGGATACCAAGGGAGGAGGGGATACCCCTAGCCCAGATGATAGGGAAGCGGTCGATGAGGATGGGGACGAGGAGGAAGACGAGGAGGATGATGATGAAGATGAAGATGACGACGAGGACGATGAGCAGTTCATGCAGGAGCTGGCCAGTGTCAATGCCAGCGCCGGTTTCGAAGACTTCGCTCCCTACGTCCCAGTGCCCAAGGTTGTGGTAACACCAACAGCCACGCCAACACCACCGCCCACACTGGCGGCCACCATTGTGACGACGCCCATCAAGCGGAAGCAGTTCACCATTGTGCGATCCTTGACTCCGCTGCAGCCGGCCCACTCGCCGCACCATCAGCTGAAGCATCTGCACCAGCGACGCGGGGAGACGCCGCCGACTGTCATCACCCGCGTGCCCACACCCACCATCAATCACTTCACCATCATACGAACGCAGCAGCAGCATCCACATCCGCATTCACATCCACACACACATCAGCATCCACACAACACTCCGCCGCCATTGTTTTTTAAGCAGAAGAAGGTTCAGAGTGCAGCCTCAGCCTCAGCATCAGCATCATCCAACCCAACAGTCCAAGCCAGTAACGATGTCCCTAATAAGTTTTCCAATTTTCCAACACTCCAACACCAACAACCGATAACAACAACAACAACATCATCAACCACTACTAACAACAATGCTACGCCCATCATACGCAAATTGCTGACCCTGCAAGATGGTGGCAATAACAAGGGCACAGGTCGAGCGGCTATCCTGTACGATGCCCTGGTCCTGGACACCTTGCATGGCCAGGACGAAGAGGGGGACGACCACGACGAGGCGAATGGTGAACGGGATGAAGAGCCTAAGAAAGATGACAGGCAACAGGTAGCATCCAGCCAGCCGGCCACGATGCTCCTTATTACCGATGTCAACTCGTACAACCAGCAACATGTCGGAGGAGGCACCACAGCCACAACGGTGACAACAGGAGCAGCCACCCTACGACCCGTGTCCTTTATTAGCATCAATGCCTGCAATAAGATCACGTTGCCAGCCAATGCCCGCATCCTGACGGCAGCCACAGCCACGTCTACGTCGGCAACAGCAGTCACTAGTCAGGCGGGAGCCACACTCACGGTGCTGACCAAGGCGACGACGGCGGCGACCACAAATCATAGTAATAGTAATGCCAACGAAATAACCATAACCGCCGCCAAAGCAGCTGCCCCTGTATCCACCAGTGGCGACGCAACCATTGTCATGATTAACTCAAGCACAGCACCCTCCTTATCCTCCAATTCCAACTCTTGCTCCGCAGCTGCGCATCAGGCGTGTGTGCCATCGTCGCCGGCAGGCATGGGACTGGGACATGCGGCCAACATTGCCACGCCCCCGGCATCAGCGCCGGCCCAGATCATGGGAGGGGGACCAGCGGCCGGTCAAAAGATGTTCTTCGCCATGAGCAATCCGGTAAGTAAAGAAAAGAGTCTTAACGCAAAGGACAAACTTTAAAACTTTTTACTTTATATCCTACAGTACTCGATGCTGCAGCGCCATACGCCGGGCACGCCCAGTCTGGAGCAACTCCAACTGGACGCCTTTCCGCCGGGCAGTTACATCTTTAAGAACCACAACGGCCTGGCCTCCCTGCCGCCGCCCGTGAGCGCTCAGCCCACGATGCTGTTGCACGGCTACACGCCCAGCCACAGCGCCGAGCCGCCGGCCAGCTCACCCTCATACAAGTCGATGCCCTCTACCCCCAAATCGGCCACGTATCTGATGAGTGCGCCCCCGGAAAGAGGGAGCATGGAGGGAGGTGGATCTGCATCTGCAACGAGTGGAGGCGATGAGAGCGACATGGATGCCGATGGCCAGCAGTTCATTTTGGCTCCTACGCCGGCTCAACTGGGCCGAGCCCCCTTGCAGCGGCGCAAGAATCTATGTGAGTAGCCTTTTAATTTCTGATTTTCTGAATGATTTGTGAATGATTTGTGTTTAGCCCAAAGCAAGTCGGAGAACAATGTGTCCTTTGCCGCCAATCTGGGGGCCAGCAATGGTCAGCACATCAGCCGCAAGCTGCACTCACCCACAATGATGGAGGCCTCGTCGCCGATCATTGGCCATGTTAACAGCAGCAGTCTCAGCTCGGCACTGCCCACGCCCACCTCATCGACCACGACGCCCAATAGCGATGAGCAACTGCCTCTCACACCAACCACCACCAACAGCAGCAACAACAATAACAACCAGCAGCCCAAGTCCCCAATGAAGGGAGCGCCGGGATCAGCAGCAGCGGCCGCCCTCAAAAAGAAGAACGATGAAATGAACAAGTAAGCAAAGGTGCTCAAGTGCCTTACTTTCCCCAACTAATCACACCTCCATCTCCGTCTACAACAACAGCAGCGTGCTCAAGCAGGTGGACTTTGAGAAGAAATACAAGGCCCTGCCGCAATTCCAGCCCGAGGATTGTCAGTCGCCTAGTGCCATTGCTGTGCCCTCTTCGCCGCGCGTCTATGGCACCAATTATCGCAAGAAGAACACAGCACCGCCGCCCGTGCAGAAGCTAAGTGAGTTGGGGACTTAGAGCTTTCATTTAGCCCAAGCTAAAGCATTCGCTTTAAATATCATTTGTAGTGAGTGAGGACGATTCCATAGACGAACCAGCTTCGGCCCCGCCCACGACTACACAACGTTTCTTTGGCCCAGACTTTACCAACGAGCTGAAAGGTAAGTCTAGTTCGAATACTGCCCAATACTTCTCCACATCAAACTTGTGTCTAACACACCTTTTGAGAAATCTAAGGAGAGTTTAATGAAATTGTTAAGGGTTGTGTTTGTAACAGAGAAGATTGACTCCATACATGTGCCTAAACTTTCACACTCTCTAATGAAGATGAACGCCTTACAGAACTGGAGAGTTCCGATCAAACAGGCCGCTCGCCCAGAACGCCAAAGACGCCACTTCAAAGCGCCCGTTCGGATGCCAGCGAGAAGGGGCATCGCAAAGTGCTAGAGACGCGCCGTCATCTGGTCATGCAGCTGTTTGCCATTCACGGTAACTTCCCCACTGCCCAGGCCACCATAGCCTTTCAGGTGAGTGTTTCTTCAGTTGCAGCTTTAGCTGTGAGTAATATAATCTGATGTTTACAGACCAAGCACATCGATGTCTTTCCGCGCAAGCAAGATTTGCAGCTAAAGATACGTGAGGTGCGGCAGAAGCTTCTGGGCCAGGCATCCTGCACTCCACACTCGGCTGGACCCAACACGCCGTCGGACTCCAACTCGTCGTCGACCACGTTGAGCGCCAGCAGCGCCGGGCTGAATGTGCAGGCAGGCAGTGCTCCGCCCAATGCGACAGGTAACTAGAGCCTTTTCTTACATTTCTGACTCTCACGAGTCAGCAATCTAACAAAAATATTAAAAATCATTAAAAAAATAATAATAAAAAAATACAAATATTTATCCAAATTTTGCGAATCAGCAAATTTCTCTGCCCGGACTCTGCCGGCACATGTAAGCAACGCACCAGTAAGATAAATGCATAAAAAATAGGTATGTTTGACTAGAAAATGTATATTAATTGAAAAAGAGACTTTGACTGCACTGGTGCGTTGCTTATATTTCGTGCATACTGTCCGGCAGAGGCCGGGCAGAGAAATTTGCCCTTTTTTATATTTACATTTTTTTTTCTAAGATTTTTATTATTTTTGTTAAATAAAATATTGGGAAAATAAAGCTTTTTCCAGAAACCAATATTTCCTCTGGTACCTTAAACTGTTAGACTTTTGTAAAGCATTTAAAGTTACCTATTTTAATTTGCATTTTTAATTTAGTTTCAATTTCTCAATGAAAACATTGTTTAGATGTTTTTCAATATTACTAAACGGCAGGTGGGCACCAACAACAACAACAACAACAGCAGCAGCAGCAGAAGCAACACCAGCACTCGGAGCAGCAGCAGCAGCCCCATCCCTTCTGCAAAGCAACCGAATCTGAGGCCAAGTACAAGTAAGGGGGCCCCGAGGAGATGCCCTTGGAGGGAACGTAACAGGACAACATACAGATGGTTTGCTGCAAGTGACCAAATTACTTAAGAATAGTAAGCGAATCGACAGGAACAACAATTGCAGCAACGCACACTCGATGATTGGAGATACAAGCAAGAGCTCACACTTGGCTTCAGCTCATCATGCATCAGATGCATGGTTAACTAGTTTTTATTATTAATTGCAAAGTAGCAAGAGAGCAAGAGAAAAGGAAAATTACAAATTTTAACTTACAATAGGCATACAATAGATACATATTATGTACACAAGGCGAGTAATTTCTGAGTATATACGATGGGAAACTGATTACGAATGAATTTATTAAGCAGCTTAATAAATCAGGAGCGACTTTGAAGAAAATTTGAACTTTTGAAGCACACACATATGAAGTACAGTAGAAACAAGGAAGCAAAACTTTCATACATAATGGAAACATTGTAAAATCCTCCGCGTAACGGCTTAGGTTTTAATTTACAGCAAAAACTGCAACTAACAAAACTTGAAGAGCTAAGAAGTAGCGACGGTAATAGAGGTTAAGCTTTAACTTAAATTGCACATTAATTTTGAAGTGTATTAAGCACAAGCAAAGAATTGTATAAAAAAAAACAAAAACAAAAACAAAACAGTAAGAAACTTGAAATGAACACTGTGTAGTTGTATTGTATATTTAGTCATAAAATTTTAAAAGTGAACACTAACATCAACACCCCCAACACACATATAAATGCTTTTAAACTGTTTGAAACCTTTTTAAATTGTATGTACATTTCCTTTAATTGGCTTTTTACACTGTTGTCTAATTGAATTATAATTTATATATATTTTTATTATTGATATATTTAGAATAGCCTGTTTTTAAATTGTACACAAACACAAACACACACACACCGAAAAATAAACTTCGAATGAGAAATTAATTGGCAAACAATTTATTACAGAAGAAAAATGAGAGAATGAGATAACTAACTGTCTTCCACTGTTGCTGCAATGTACTATTTAATATTCTTTACTATTTCGGTTGATTTAAATTTAGTTACAAATTATTTTAAGTACTCTATTCATATGCAAAATTATGTTCACTGTGAATTGTTAATAATTGTATGTTGTCGCTGATCTAATTATATATTATGTGGTATTTTTTTTTCTTAAACTGTCCTTCCCTAAGTGTCTTTTCTGTTGTCTTAACCCTTATAAGCAACAGTTGCAAATCCATCTTTAAATCGATAAACACAAACACTCTTGATGAAAATAACCTAGTAAATCAACAAAATAATAGCTAAACAATATTCTTATTATAGTTATTACAATTATTTCAAATACGCAAAACACCATTAAACAGGATGCCGCTTCCATTTAGTTCCATTCACGCTGGACGCGCTGCAATCATAGAAATTAAAAAGAACAATAAAAACGAAAAATAAAATCCAACTCATTTAGCCGTTTATAATTTGTTTTTACATTTTGTGTTTAATATTAAATTTAATCATAGTTTCTGTACCATGTTTAGTTCTTAATTACCTACTAGTTATTTGTATAAATTAGTGAACAAGCGAAATTCGATTATTAAAAGCAAAAGATCGTAAACTGTAGTGTGTTAATGTTAAAAGAAAAAGCTAATAAAAGCGAAAAATAAAACCAAGTTTATACGCAAATTTTAACCAACGAGTGAACTTAATTGTAGCGGAGGCTCGAAAGTCTCTCCTTATTTCCACCACAAGCCCGTATAACCAACCATCCCCGTAACAAGCTAACTTGTGCCAATGACAAAGCTTATAGAATACTATTTAAATAGAGATCGAAACCCCGTAGAAATGCCCCAAGCAAATAATGCTAAGTAAAACATACATATTTGTCAATTAGGTAATAATGTGCAAACGAAAATGAACTTTTTGACATGTAAACTTGCGTAAGAAGAATTTATCTGCAAGAACAAAGCAACAACTTTTGGCAACCAATATTTCGGACAAAGAAAATTAAACACACAAAATGGAAACGAACAGGAAAACATTAACTAAACCAACAACTTTTGGCAATTACAAGAACGAGTAAAAAGAAACAAAACAAAGGGGAAACAAACTCAGTAAGAAAAGAAAATACACAACAAAAATGGCGTTTCGGATACAAAATTCTAAAATTCAGGTACTACAAACATAACAAAACTACAGATAGTGTTGTATAATGTTAAAGAAAATTTTTGAACAAAAAAGTAAAAGTAAAGATGAACTATTTAGCTATTTATACAAATCGGAGGCCAGTGAGAGTACATTTGCGAGAACATGTAAAATTTATAAGGTGCTTTTATATAACAAATATTTGGTAGAGACGAGAAGATCAGCGCAAGAGCAAGGGCCTACTCCTCCCACATTAATATATACATATACACATATACACACATCTATTTTTGTCAGAAGGCATCAACTGTATTTTAAAATGCTTTTAAACGGATATGGAGGAGATTTAGAAACGAAACGAAAACCCCAGAATGGGTACAAAACTCTCGAGATTTAGTTGTGAGCGATTCGCACATTTTGACGATAAAAAGCGATAAGGAGCGTGTGTTTTCTATAGTTTTTAATCCGAGGAGGGACGTTTTTTAAATCGTAGCTGAACCCTCCTCACAACATAGAGCTAAATATATGTATATCTACATAAATATGATTGATGACATCTCTAGTGGCAATCCAAGTTACACAACGTTGTTTGCGGTTTGTTTAGTTAATTGTTAAATGATAAACGGAAACCGAGAATTACTCTTAAGTCAATGATTGATTGCACAATTCGATAGTTATGACGCCGCGGCACTTGAGTTTGTAGTGAAATTACCAAACTTATCGTTTGCGATTGACTTTAAAAAGGCTTTGTAAAATAACAAAAGGATACAAACTTATGATAAATATATATATATATATACAAACTTATTTCTGAAGTTAACTAATAAGCCAGTTATCGTGAAACGTATTTTGTAAGCCACGGAACACTTCAAACAAATTACAAATATTACAATACAATATACAAATGCAAACATATACAGGATAGTGTAACGAACACAAGAACAAAAATATCTAATTATTGCAAGTGTGCAAATCTCATCTGATCAGGTCAACAGCGGCTTTTACTTAATCACTTGCTTGGTTGCTCCCTCTAAGGACGCAGAAAGCCCGTGTCTCTGACCTAGACGACAAACGGTCCTCACCATCAATCCGCATTAAACACACACACACTTGAAAGACACCCATATAAATGTATAAATAAATATATACGATGATAAAATTATTGAATAAAAGAAAAATATACATTCATAATCTTTGAACTAACCAGCATTTATTGATTACGTGTCTATCATCCGCGCTGAGATCAGGGGGAAACTCATTTCTTTGAATTTACTCCGATTTTAAGGATTTATTTTCTATTTCACATATAAAATGTGAATTCGACCGATTTTGAACTTGAGTTTTGAGATGAATGTGGTTCTTTTATAAATATGAACCTATAGATCCTTTTTCAGTTACATAGTAAAATGGTCCGATATGTGAAATTTTTATAACTCAATTCTACAAGTGAGAAAGCTACAGTCGAGTGTGACCGACTGTGAGATACCCGGTACCCAAAGTATTGTCCGTGAAATTAAATAGCACACGGACATGGAAAAAACAAAATGTTGACAAATAAAGACAAATTTTGCCAAAAAGATGTTGAGCAAAGTTTAAAAGAGACAAATTCTGTAAGCAGCTGCATTACGAATTAATACTGCGCCCAAAAGCATGCAACACTTTTTTTCGCTACTGCAGTTGTGGCTCAAGATGGTAAGAAACTTAATTGTTTAATAACTTCCATGTTTATCATCCGATTTTACTCAAATTTTCAGAAAACGTCCGCAAATGCTTACTTATTTATTGTATCTATTTACTTTGAGCCAAAATTTACGAATCTAGCTTATTTAAGTTTTTTTTCGTTTTTTGAGGGCGGAAGTGGGCGTGGCCAAATTTTAAAACAAACTTGATCTGCGTGCAACAGATTCTAATGTTGTCACCAAATTTGGTAACTCTAGCTCTTATAGTCTCTGAGATCTGTTATTTCACACGGACAGAAAGACGGACAGACGGACATGGCTAGATCGACTCGGCTAGTGACGCTGATCAAGAATATATATACTTTATAGGGTCGGAGATTTCTCCTTCTGCCTGTTACATACATTCTCGGTTGGCACTAACTTATAATACCCTTGTACCCTATGGGTACCGGGTATAAAAAGGCCAATATCAATATTAATATCAATTTAAAACTCCATTTTTTCGGTTACAGAATAGACGGCAGTGATTCTTATACATTTTATCATGCTAAGCACAAATCAGTTATCCAAGACTTAAGGTCAAAGATCAAATTGGAATTTACTTAACATTTGAACTTGAATACTTTGAAAAAGATTGGTGTCTCCTAGGAAAAAATCCCAAAAATTACCAAAATAGCCATTTGATTGACCTCTGACCTTGCATTACACAAAATCCTGACGTGATATAACATTTTGAACCACAGATTCGTGTTTAGCGTGATAAAATTTATTTGAATCACCTCTCATACTGTTCTTACAACTGAACCATGCAGGCCTGTGTCAGAGCTCGTATGAAGGGATTTTGTTTGATTTAGAATCTATCGGAATTGATATAACCGATCAGTCTGGCTTTGTCTACAAGTGGGAAAATAGTTTTTGGACCCTTGGGGCGGCTTGCTTTTCGAAAAATCATCTCTCGATCTCTTTTCTACGGTTTGCCTGCAATGTACAAGCAAATGCGGATGCGAGAGTTTCTACTTAGCTGCACTCTGATGTACCTTCGTATTTGAACTCTTCTATTAAACTCTTGGTCACAAGAAATACGTATAAGTGTAGACTCGACTGTACGAGATCCTGTACGAGCTCTGAAAATTATAAGGTGTTAAGCCGATTGCCTTTGACCTAAACGGAGTAAGATGCAATGGAAGGAAGATGCAATTCTTGGACATGTCACAATAGCTGATCCTAAGAAAATACACTCTCTTTCTACTGTTTTAAAATCGGGTTTCCGAATATAAATTAAAAAATAATAAAAAATAATAAATAATAAATTAAAAAATAAATAATTTATTGAGATTAAGCATAGTTGATCGCTTGGCCGCCGCAGCTGAGACCTGATGTTAATCAAGCCGTCCCGGCCACCTCCACTGGCACCTCCTGGATGATACTCCTGGCAGAGGAAAGTACACTGATATCGGCACAGTTAACGAAGGTCTCCTGAGCACCGCAGCCCATGGCGCCCGAGCCGTCCTCACAGACGCCCCAATTGTTCCCCGCCGTATATGTCCAGCGGAGGACGCAGTGGATGCAGTTGAGATCGGTGGGCAGTTGCACTGTCATCGGAATATCTCCAGTGGTTGTGTTGATGTAGTACTTCTGGGAGCCATCGGCAAAGTTCAACGGATGCTGCTCGAAGCACTCCTCCGACTCACTGCCGTTTTCATCCAGATCGCATATGTGGAACCGGAAGTAGCCTAGGTGATTAGCAGTGATCTTGACGGTAATTTCAGCCTCCTTAACGCCGTTATAGGACTTTACGATCACTCCACTGCCATATTTGCCGCCCAGCTCGTTGGGACGTGGTTGCTCCAAGCTCCAATCATCGCCGCACAGTCCGCAGCGACCATTGTTCTCGGTTTGTTTCTAGGGAAGAGTAGACCATATGTAATGGACAGCTGAAGACGATCTGCGAGAAGTCTTACCCAGAAGCCACCGCAATACAAGCCATTATCATCGTAATTTGTGGGCGCCGAAGAGTCATACCGCCAGCGCGAAGATCTTCCCACAGGACTCAACATCATACCGTGGGCCTTCAGTTCTTGCACCAGGCAGAAAATGCCCAGGCCAATAATTAGGATCACCTCAAAGGACGTCATTTCGCTTTCACTTTCACTTTCACTTTGATCCGTGGTGCCATTGTCGAAGGCTTATATAGTTGCATATTCCCAGGGCTTATCAGTTGCCAGGCGCCTAATGCTTGTTTTTGATTTTTCGTCAATTTACCTGTGAAATTGTTCTTATCTTCAGTCTGTTTATGGTTATTAGTAGTTCAAATTTTGGGGAATTGGTAGTATCTGGCCTGAGAATTGGGCAAAACAACTCGGTATGACACATATATTAACAATACCTCTAATGGTTGGTAATTGAATCATTCTAACTTCATAGACCTCTTTATTGGACTATTAGTGTTTAACCCACCAATGCTTTTTTGATAAGAGTTCATTGTTTATGAAGAATTCCACCTTCAAGTTAAACTTGTTAACCAAGGTTGAAACGTAACAAGTGCGTAAAAGTACCAAAGCTATATTTTAAGGGATTGTCAGGTCTTATGTAAATAAACTTATCGCGATGAGGTAACGAATATACTAACGTGATACAGAGAATATAAATGAAGACAAGGAAACATAAATGAAAACTAATCAATAAACACAGAAATGAATTTAAATAAATTCGTTAGCAGTATCGCGCGCCAAATGCTCATTCGTTAAACTTGCCGGTCACACTGACACTTTGGCGCCAATTTGGCTACGCGGAACGGGCACACTGGAACTTCCCCTCTGAAACTTACTATCTTGTAGGCTTTCGCGCCTCTAAAACTGTTTTACCGTTGACAAACGTGGCCTATCCCCAGGCGAAATCTTCTTCTTGTTATATCCACAAGAATGCAGCATTTTATTTCTAGGTGGTTTGATTTGTTGTGATTTGGAAACTTCTGTGTAAGTTGTCTGTCTCTTTCTGAGTTTTCAGAGGGAAAACTTGAACCTCTCATCGGGTGATGCTTTCTCCAGGAATTCTTTTAGTGATCAATGAGCTTTGGGAACCAGGTAGCTCACAGTCACTCTTTTACACTTGAAAAGGCTTAAGTAGTATTGTTTCTATTTAAAGAACGTTTCCTCTTGGAAAGTTAAAAGATAATCTAATCTTTCTTATTGAAATAAAGATCATCTCCTCGCTTTCTTTTATTTTCCATTGTTCTGTGACAAAAAGAAACCTGAGGTTACTGGTCCTTTAAGTCGCCCGTTTACACCAGAAAACCAATTTATAATTATTTTTAATGTTCGGAGCTTTACTTAACTTTGGCTGACTATTTGGCTTTAATCAATTTCAGACTTGAAAGGCAGTTCCTTGAGTTGCAGACCTAGACCACCTCGATGGGAGCCACGGGTTCGCCGCCACTGACCAACACCTTGACAAGGTTGCGACCCCAGTTGATGCTCACGTCGGCGCAGTTCTTGAAGGTCTCCTGGGGGCCACAGCCCAGAGCTCCGCTTCCGTTGTCGCAGTATCCCCAGTTGTTGGCTGGAAAACGAAAACCACTCAATCAACTTCCGGCGAGGCAAATCCATGGCCAACACTTACCACCCACGTAGGTCCAGCGGAGGACGCAGTGGTTGCAGGTGACTCCAGAAGGCAGAATAACGGTCACATCAAACTCGCCGCCCTTGGAGCCAATTTGCCATTTGTCGCTGCCATCGGGACCCCGGAGGCGGTTCTGGTTGAAGCAATCCTCCGACTCTCCGCCAAAGACGTCCAGGTTGCACAGGTGGAACTCAAAGTAGCCCAGGTGGTTGGTGGTGATCTTCACGCCCACGGTTATGGCATTGCCTGACGAGTAGCTTCTGGTCACCACGCCGGCACCACCGATTCTGCCTCCGATTTCGTTGGCACGGGGCTGGCCATCCGAAAAGTTGTCACCGCACAGGCCACAGCGTCCTCCGTTGTTAGCCTGGGTCTGTGGATTTAATGAATGCAGATTAAAGAGTGTGTTTCAAGAAGTCCAATGGATTCAGAAAACGCGTCAACAGTTTTAGGCCTTCTTAAAGATACAAGTTACTTTTTGACTTGGACTTTGCTTGCATGCTAACAATATTTTTGATTTAAACACCAGCACTCCCCAAAAGATGTTGGTTCCCAAGTTGATATTCGGCTTACTGCACGGAAATACCGGTTTATCTTTACTAAAAACAGAATCGAAACAA